>JASDQU010818529.1:39254-55629 GCA_032191745.1 Picea mariana | reverse complement strand
ACAATAAACAAGAATGCCCAAACCCTAGACATCCAAAAACCTAACCCTAGGAGATGAAGCACCAAAAGTCATGTGGGCCCCGTTTGGGTAAGTTAGTACATCAACTTCCCGGTGTCGTAACTTTTGCATACGATCTCTGTTTTAGGTGCGTGATAGCCTATTGGAAACGTATCATCGAGGAGATTCATTTTGGGGGCTCAATTATGCATTTTTCTATCATTGAGGAGCTCCATCCCGAAAAAAATTCATTTAGGCCCTCAAAATGGCCCCGGAAGTTAAAACTGCTAAAAATAGTAAATTGCCAAAATTATCATAAAACTCTTTTGAGCCAGTTGGAAAAGGTGGGTGGCCATCGATATCCATATGGATCATAAATATTGGTGGAACGAGTGGGTCGAGCGAGTGGACGTTTAAATCATTGTCAGGTTGGTATTCGTTTACATCGTGTTGGCTATTAAATGTAAGATCTTGGTGTTGAATGTCGCACGAATCAGTATATTTGACGGTTGTATGGGCAAGTGTACAATGATCATTTCCATCATTAATGCACAAGTCGACTTTTACCTGTCCCAGATTTAATGCTCCATCTCTCCCGACGTCATTGTTTTCTTGGTCAACATTGTCTTGAACCTGATTGGCAAGGTTCCCTCTATTGATATGTGGTCGATACATAAGTCGATCGACCGGAGTTATTGAGCCATATTTATTACTTGACTGACTTAGTCTATGTCGGTGATGGCTTGCTTGTTCGTTTACTTTGATGAGTTTTGCTGAGTTGGAATGATGTCATCTTTTGTCATGCCAATCATGACCTCTTGATTTATGTTCATATGATCTTCGCTCGCTTGTACCACGCTCGCTTCCTCTTGGACTGGTCCTTTCACTGGATTATTTTCTTAATAGTATTTGTCTTAAGTCAGTTAAAGGTGTAGAATGTCGAGGATATCTTCTGCTATCTTGTCTCGGGCATGACCACGAGCTACTTTCTCTCTCCATTTTATTGTTGCTTTTCCTTTATTGTTATGGATACTCCTTAAATACTTTAACGTTTCAATTTTTTACCCGAATTTGTCTAACTACCTTGTTTGTTTATTAGTTTTAAGCAAGGTTTATTTCTTCTCAGTTTGATTAGTTACTTTAGTTGGTTCTTGTTGGCAACTCCTTGCTAAATTTTGCTAACAAGGTTCTCTTTTCTTTTATACTTGATATTTCTTTAAATGGGCCCCATTAATTAGTTTCTTAAATGGATGCCCCAATAATGTTCTGAGTTGGAATGCTTCGGTCGGTCGAATGCCTTCCACCACATAAGGCCCCAAACATGTTGTTTCCAATTTTCTAGGTTTGCCTTTTATACGACTATCATTCAGTAAGACTAAGTTTCCCTCTTTTATATCCTTTTTCTTTAAGCGATGATCATGCCACACTTTTTGCTGTTGTTTCTGAACTTCTTGATGATGAATCACTATTAACCTTTCTTCCTCCAGTTTGTTTAGTTGGTATAGTTGGTCATTCAGGTTTTGGACCTCATCGATTTTTTCTATAGCTGCGATCCTGTCGGAATTAGTCCAAAATTGTAGTGGAATTACAGCTTCCTAGTCGTAGACTAGCTTGAATGGTCTTTGTCTAGTCAATCTTTTGAATGCTGATCTATATGCCCAGAGGATTGCAGGAATGTTATCGTCCCGATCATATTTATTTATACCGCAGATTTTCGTGAGTCCCTTGTGTAATGTTTTATTAAATGCTTCGACTGCCCCGTTTTCTTGTGGGTGGTAGGTTGTCATTTTTCTATGGTCGATTAAGAATTTTTCAAGTAGAACTTTAATTATTTCATTTACAAAGTGAGTTCCCTAGTTGTTGATTAGTGTCAGAGGGCAACAAAATCTTGTGATGATGTTCTCATAGATGAATTTAGTTGCTACTTCTTTAGTACAAGATTCGACCGACTCAGCTTCTGCCCACTTAGTCACATACTCGACCGTAGTGATTATATACTTAGCACCGGTTCTTCTTTCCCTCTGTGGGAATGACCCGATGAATTTGATAGCCTAGATTTCGAAAGCTCGATTAGGGTTTATCAAACTTAGTGGCATTTCATTTTTCCACAAGGTTTGTCCTAGTCTCTGACAACTATCACATTTTTTAACTTGATCTCGACAGTCTTTATGTAAAGTCGGCCATCACATGCCTGCTTGTAATATCTTGCTCGCTGTTGTGTCAGCTTGAAAATTTCCTCTAGTTGCTCCTACATGGGATTCGTTTATGATATCCTCCCATTCATGTTCTGGCATGCATCTTCTTATCACATCTTCCATTCCCATTTTGTATAAGTATCCATTAATTATTGTGAATGGTGCAACTTTCATGGCTAGAGTTTTCTTTTTGTTTGGGGGGAGGTCCTCTGGGGATTTTCCTTCTTCTAAGAAATTGGCAATATCTTCTAAATCCTTAGGTGTAACTTCTACTCTGAATAAGTGTGCATCTGGGAGGTCATCGTCGATGTGTGTAGGATATTCTCCTATTTCTAGTTATGATAGGTGATCAAGTCGAATGTTCTTTTTCCCTGGTCGAATGATTACGTCAAATTAAAATTCTTGAAATAATAGTAACCACCGACAAATCTTTCCTTGTTGGACTAGTTTATTCACTAAGTATTTCAATGCTTGATGGCTTGTAAGAAATGTAAAAGGGTTTGCCAATAAATAATGATAGAACTTTTGTGTTGCAAAAAGCATTGATAAGGCTTCCCGTTATGTAGTAGAATACTTTCTTTATGCTTTATTCAATTTCTGACTTGCATATGCATTTGGGTGATCCATTGTGTCATTGTATGGTTGAGCCAGAACTGACCCGACAACTACATTCAATGCATCGACATGGACATGAAACTTTCTTGACCAGTCTAGAAATTTGAGAATAGGCACTTCAACCAACTTCTTCTTTAAAAATTCAAAGGATTCTTGCCAGTCTTGGTTGCATTTGAATTCGACATCTTTTCGTAGAAACTCGTCCATTGGGAAGGTGATGTCTGCGTAGTGGCGTATAAACTTTCTGTAATAGCCAGTATGACCCAATATAATTTTGATCTTTTTTTTTTTATTTACGGGAGGTTTTAGATCAAGGATAATCTTTATTTTAGCTATGTTGACCTTCACTCCATCTTTACATACCACGTGTCCGAGCAAGATTCCAATAGGTGTGGCAAATATGCATTTTTTGATGTTAAGTGATAGTTGAATCTGTCTGCAGCGTTCTAACATAAGTCGAAGCCAATGTATGTGATTTCTGAGTAGACTATAGATTGTCCAATTGTCAAAGTATACAACCATGGTTTTGTAGATGTACTCTTGGAATTCTTTGACCACTATTCTTGAAAAAACCGTTGGTGCATTCTCTAGTCCGAATGGAATGACTATGTAGGAAAAAGATCCAAATTCTGACATGAAAGTTGTTTTTTCCTGATATTCTTTTACGATTGGCACTTGGTTATATCCTGAGAATCCATCAGTAAATGAATAACATTCATGACCAACAACTTCATTTATGATTTCATTAGCAAAATGGGTGGGAATGGATATATCACAGTCTGTTTGTTCAGTCCCTGAAAGTCGACAAAAATTCTTAGCTTCTTTAGATAATGCTTCTTTGGTTTTACCACCATTGGGCTTGCCCATTCTGCTTTGTCGATAGGATAAATAATGCCTACTTGTAGCATTCCTTCGATCTCTTTTTGAACAATCGGTTTGTACTTATGTGCTAAATTGTATGGTCGCTTTTTAATTGGCTTTGTTCCCGGGATCAGTTCGATCTTCATCTCACCCATTTCCTCTACAAGTCCTTTCAGGTCCTTGTAGGTGTGTGCAAAAACATCTTGGTACTCTTTTAATAGACAGACTATGTCGGTTGTTTGCTTATCAGACCAATAATCACCTACTCTCACCATTTTTGGTTGGTCATCATTTGATATGTCAAATTCTTTCGTTCTTATTTATGCGTCCATTCGTTCTGGTGGCTTTGCTTTGTTGAGATGGCATTCTCCTTCTTCAATTTTCGTAAAGATTTTTGGGAAGTTGGGTTGTTCTAGGTCCTCTTTATGTTCCGTGGCTACGCTTAAGATTAATTTCACATGATTCGGTAATGTTGGATGGTCCTTCTTCCATTGGAAGCTTTGTCTTGGCCATTTTGTATTCTCCATATCAATCCTTCGAGTAGTTGAGATTTCCTTGTTTACTACCAACACAAAGTTTCATGTCGATGTCGATCCTTCGTCGACCAACATCTTTGATTTTTATTTCTGTTGAGATGGTGACAAACTTTCTAGAAAGATTCTTATATGAAATGATGCGTCTTTCAAGTGTTCTTCTACTGGATTAAATTCAAAGTCTCGGACACAATTTCTTTTGATTTTGGTCCAGTTGGAAGTGTGCTTGTAGGCTTCTTCAATTTTGTACCATCTTCTTAGTATCTCATCTAATGTACTTGGAAACATACGGGGCCATACCCTTTCATCATTGTATCCAATTCTTTGCCATTCGCTTTCACAATGTTGGATATGCTCTGCTGGATCGTGATCGAGTTTGAATGTAAGAATATTTGCATCTTTGGATAGTTTCTTGTCGCTGAATCTTTCAACAAAGTATGTTGAAACAATCATCCATGTTTGTAATGAAGGGGAACGTGTTTCCCACCATCTTGCAGCTTGGCCTGTGAAAGTTTCCACAAGACTCTGTGTTCTTTCTTGCTCTCTTATGGATTTTTCTACCTCTTCCATGTGAGTCGAAGGGGTATGTCGTTCACTGTATCGCAAGGGTTTGCTTATCTAAATGTCTGTCGGAATGAAAGTGGGAGTTTGTCGGGATATTTTTTCATAAACTTTTAGTATAGCCTAGATTGAATAACACATCTTAAGATGTTTCTTTGTAATAACTTCGAAAAACCATTAGTCTTTTGCATTTGCTTCATAATTCTCTATTGCTAGTTGTATAAGGCGAAGTTAGAATTATGTTCGATTGACATGGGAGATGCTCTCAATTTTTCTCCTTCTACGGTCGATTTTATGCAATATTTTTGTTCATTATTTATTTGATATAAACATCTAGCTTCTTGATCTTCGTCCCATGACTCCATCCATGGTTTTCCTTCCTTTGCATCCAGGGGAATAACTATTTTTCTCCCACTTCCTTTTTATTTGATTCTATCTCTTTCCAGGGAGATAGTTGCTTTCATTCGTCGGCCCCATGGCCGACCAAAAAGAGCTGCATATGCTGGCATTCCTTCGACATGGTCAATCACCTCAAAGTCGACTGAAGTTAGTATTCCCATAATTTGCATGTCGACATTTCTTAATATTCTGATTGGTTTTATTAATCTTTGATCAACTAACTTAAGATAATTCATCATTGGTGCTAGGTTAGGTCGGCCCATCCATACCCATGTTTCTCGTGGTAAAATATTAACTTGTGAACCAAAATAAACTACCACCTCATTGATCATCATTCCTTCGATTTCTAAGTAAACTCATGGATTGTAATCTTTGCTATTATAAGAGAGATGATTGTCATCCTTGGTTGGTTTCTGACCATCTTTGCATTCTCACAGTATGTTGAGTAGGTCCAATAGCCTACCTATTGATTGATTTTCTTTGAGTAGTTGTAAAAATTCCTGGCTGGTGTCTTCATCTCGACTTCTAGGATTTTGTTGATCTTATGTGGCATTCCTGAAGAATTTAAGAGCTTCTCTCATTATTTTCTCTTATTTAATTGGATTTGGAAGTTGTTAGTCTTTTTTCTTTGGTAGTTTTGTGGGGGAGGATGGATGTCACATCCAAGGCATGACCTTGTAATAATATGTAAGTTCTTGGAGTTCCTCACCTCTTCTTTAGATACCGCGTGTAGTAGATTCACAGTTTTTCTCGGTATAATCTTGTCAAGTACTATCAGGCAGTCTTCTAAGGAGTGATATCCAATTCCACATATGTTGTAGAACTTTAAATCAATCCTATATTTCATAGGATAGTATGTGTTGTCGTGATCATTTTTCCAACAATTAGCACAGTATGGTCGTCCACGATCTCGACCATGACCACCAAATCCGTGTCTACCTCCTCGACCTCGACCACGAGTACTGAAGTAATCATCTCTTTGACCATAGTTGTTTGCTTGGTCGGTGGTTTCTGTGTGGTATACGATTCGTATATTATTCTGTTTTCTCGCATTTAGGTGGCATTCTGATGTTCGATGATCGGAAGCTTCACATATGTGGCACCACTTCATGTTTTTTAGGTTGTGTGAACAATATTTTATGTTATGATAAGTTAGGAATTCAAATATGTTACAATATTTATGGGCTTGTACTCGGTGGATGTCTGTTGTTTGCGTGCGCTCATTTAGAGGACAATTATCTTTTGTTTGCCTATCCTCCATGCATGTGGTGCACCATATTTCATTATGTCGGATGGTTATATTTTTGATAAAGTTTGTTGCAAATGTTCTATCTTTTCCTCAAGTCTTTCTGTCATTGAGGAAGTCGACGAGATATCATCATCCGAATTGACTAGCTGTGCCTTTTGTAACACGTCTTCACAGTTGGTTATCTTGTATAGGTGTAATGAATATCTAATTCTTGGCAGTAGCCCAGCTACATACCACTAAACTAGCAGGTTCTAGTCAATCATTGATGGAATTTGAGTTAAGAGATCTTTAAATCTTTTGTCATATTCTCTTACAAACTCACCTAGTCTTTGCTTGATTTCTTTTAACTTTTGTGCTGCTAGATGCGTGATGTCTTGGATTTTAAAGAATGTTAGAAAACTATTCTTTATTTTTGCCTTTGAACGAGTTTGCTTTTTCAGTGTAGTTCATGAACTAGGTTAAGGCGCGGTGGTGAAACGCAACTCCAAATTGCACCATTTTCTTATCTTCGTCTGTAATATCAGCTGCAACCCAAAACTTTTCACATACAAATCAATAACGTTTTGGGTCTTATTCTCGTTCGAGGATGGGGATAAGATTGAATCCCATTTTGAATTTCTTGGTGGGGACACTTGGTTCTCTTGGTGCTTGAGTTACTATTGCTTTTGACAGAGCCGTCAAATCTTCTGGTCGTTTTTTATCTGCGTCCGACGAAGGATGACACTCAAGGAATAATTGTTTCTTCTTGAGTACTGATTATGCATCTTCAGTTTAGGAACTTTGATCTTTCTATTTGATCAACCATCATTCCATTGGTTGCGTCGCTTCCAAACTATAGTTAATTTATTCTCTCGAGATTAGATGTGGCAGGGGGGTTGAGTCAGTGAAGTCTTTGATTTGAATAATCATATTGTCGACTTCATTTCGTTCAGGCTCAACAATCAATGCATCTCGTAGGTTTCCTAGGTCATTCGTTCTGTACCATAATCTTGTCGATTGGTCGTTGATCGTTAGCCTTTGTTGGAGAAATTATCTTATCCTTGGACCGGTTTCCAGTGCGGGAGATGTACGCAAAGCTAGTCTAGATTCTTTGTAGTCCATACTTTTCAGTTCATCCATTGGTTGATGGAAGTTCAATTGTGTGTCATAGTATCTGTCGGGTGTCCCCGCCGCTGCTGCTGTTACTAACTCTAGTTGATCTCTGTCTGAATCAGACTGCTCATGCGCTCTGACTGGATGACCCTCCCCTGACATCTTTCTAGTCAAATTTGTATTGTTCCACTGGTTACGAAGCTCTTCTCTTTTCTGCTATCTTTTATCCCGTTCTATTTTTCGGATATCTGTGGATTGATTATGGGCTTGATTTCCTCTTGATGACATTTAGGCTCGGGAAACTCTACTTCTTGTTTTTATGAAATCTCACAATCTCAATCAACCCCCCATTTGCGACCCGACTTACTCTAAGTCATGAGCGCTAGCCACATTAATTTATTCAAGAAGTAATCCCATGATTCTCTTGTATCTTTGCACTTTGCGTCCAAAAATGCTTCCCACCTTTCGTCTCTTTCTTGGAAGTTTCTATTCGGTAACGATGTGCCTAATATTGGTCGGTATTTGAAAATATCATTGACTCCATTGCCGAGAATGAATTTGTGAAGAAGTGTTGGAACCGTGTAGAAACATCTGTCGTGCAATTCAGGTAGAATTTCTCTTTTATTTTGTTTAGGGATGTCCGATATTCAATGACTTGTTCTGAAATATAATCTTCAATAATTTGTTTGATCCAGTCATGCAGGTTCTTTCTTCCTTCGTTCGTCAACTTCATGTATAACTCCTCATCTGGTGTCAATCTATGCATCACCTGATATGTTGATGTGATGAAACAATGCTTCTAGGATAGCTTCAAGAAATATTTCGTGCATCTCTGAAAAACACTGCAACCTTGCTTCCGCTAGTGAGAGGTTATTCCTTCTTGCATAGTTTCTGACGTAGTTCTCGATTTTGCGCTCCCACCACTCACTTAGGTCTTGTTGAGTTAGCATTTATGTATACTTCTTCATGCCCAAGTTTAGTACTATCGACAATAGAACCAATGTTGTAATCTAAGGGAAAGTAGAGAGTGTTACCAGTAGAACCTTACATAGCCATCATAGAGATACATGAATACCCATAGACATATATACATACATAAGTAATGAGATTCCAAAGAAGAGTGTTTTTATTATATAATAGACGATACATCACAATTACATATATCCTCTCCCATGAAGTTATCTGAGCCTTCATGTGCTTATCTCTTTATACCTATAATAGGTAGTTGTAATTGATTAACTGCCTGGGTCAGTCGGTTAGCAGAGACTCCGACCGACTTTTATTTCTAACTACGTCAGTCGACTGACAAGTTCTAAGTCGACCGTCGGGTCTAGTCAACAGGGTCGACTAGCTCCTATAAGAAGAGGTCTCATGGAACTCTCGATGCAAACAAACTGATCAAGTTTTAGACCACCTTGAGAGGTCGAGCTTTAAAATGGTACATAAAATCCATTGAGCTAGGGAATACTAAAGGACATGCTTTCAATCTTGCTTAGGTAAAACATAGGTTTATAACGGAATTTTGCTTACCACAGTTAGAGCAACATGCTCTCTCTGAGTTGCGGGAGATTAAACAGAGACACGGTGAAATCACATGAGAATATAAACAAAGGTTTAAGGATACGATAGGAAAATCGACAAACCCCATCCATGAAGACCACCAAGGAGAATGGTTTATACATGGGTTGTTACCATTGACTTGAATTCCTTTGAATCAACAAATAATAGTTACCTTGGGAGAAGCGTTGGAGTAAGCCATGAAAATAGAGGCTATGGAAAACTACCCTGGAAGATTGTAGGTGATGAGACCACCTGAAGATCACAATATTACATAGTTGCAAGGAAAAAACTTTGCATTAACTAAAAATATTCAAGCGCTGACCTTGCCTAAAGTAGGTCGACCGCAGGTATGGTGCACTGCTTGTTATACAAAAGGTCGTACAACAACAAAGTGTCTGAGATTGAGGGGTGCATGACCCTTTACTAATCCTATGGAAACCCCACCAGTAGGACCATCAGGAGGAGTCACGCAAATTGCGGCTACAACGTCATTTCATGGGCCTGTACAATATCATGCTTTCCAAAATCATCAAGGAGGCTAGAATAATGAATATTGTGACATTTGTAGAAGTCATGGACATTGTCCAAGGTATTTCCTGATTTTATAGAAATATATCCCTACTCTTAATACTCTGTACTGTGAATTTTGTGGGTCGCCTACCCACACTACAAAGAAATGTCGTGTTATGGATGCTCTCGTAGACAGATTGGATCTCTCTGCATTTATGATCGATGAAGCTCCTCAAGGGTTTGGAGGAGGTTGTAGAGGGGGCGAGGATTCAAAGGTGGATGGATTGGAGGAAGAGGACCAGTTCGTTGTTACAATTGTGATGAACAAGGGTATCTCCATAGATTGTCCACTTTCGAGAAAACCTTGGTGTACACATTGCTGAAATAACATTCATGATTTCCCTAATTTGATCACCAAATGGGAAGATCACGCAAGACAAAGAGGAGCCAATTTGATAAATTATGAACCCAAATTTATGGTTGAAGAAAAAGAGTCCAATATTAACATTATTACTAGAGGAGGAACAAGGGTTGGTATTGATGTTGAAAATTACAATCATAGTAAGATCCAAAAGGTGATATCGATGAATGTTAAGTACAATCCTGTAAGGCAGAAGGAGTTTTTCAAGAATGCTGGGACTGTTTAGACAAATATCTAATCCTGCAATGCCGATAATAGGAGAACCAAGTTTTGAGCTTCAACCAATAGTCGTGGAAAGTATTGTTGCACATAAAGACCCCTGAGGGAGATCACACAAGGTTATTGACTTGTGGTTCCAAGTGTTTTTCGACATTTTGGATGATGGACAACTCACTAAGTAGTTGCAGAACATGATTAAGGTGATTTTAGGGGTTGGAGAGAATCCAAAAGAACTGATTGCTACTAATATGTCAGAGAGGAATACAAGGAGGGTATAAAGGAGGAAGAGGAGACATGGAAGAGAATTTAGACTAAATGGCAACATTGACGACTATGAGTTTAGGGATGTCATGTTATATTTGGTCTCTAACATCAGCGTACCGCCAAAGAAGACTTGGGAAGCAATGAGAAAGCCCAAGCCTGTCTATGCACAATACAATTGTGGATGGAGAATTAATACTGTATCTATCTTGTTGGGAGGATGAAAAACATTGAAGTGGACTTGGCCGCTGGCGTTAAAGCAATGGTAGAATTCAAGGTCATAGAAATAATGAGGGAAAAATATTCGTACCCATCCTTATTAGGCATTGAATAGGCCTATGAAAATTACGCTATCATAGATCTTAAGAAATAAATTATGACCTTTGAAGTGGATGGATGAAAGTAACCCGACCTCTATACCCATACCAAGGCCCTCGATATATTGATCCAACAGATGAGAATATGGAACAAGATGTCCTCGATCAACTTTACACTCTCACTATAGGGACACAAGCAGACTACGTCAACTCTACTGTATATGGATCAGTAAGTTGGGGGAGCATTCAGTCCACTAGTGAAGACTCAGAGGCATATTTTGATAATTGACAATAGGGAAGGTATGAAAATTTTTCAAGATATTGCACAACTATCAGAGCAACCAGGTGGATTGGGACAAAGATTATAGAACACCATGTTTATGATGACATTTCATAGTTACGTAGTTTTATCATTGATCTGGCGGATAAAGTCATGGCAGAGCAATGAATTCCAGTACTTGATATTGCATTAATATCATCTCTAGCTAGGTGGTGGGTCACTCATAAGGGAGATATGAATTCTTGGGATGAGGTCAAACTCGCCATTCAATACTGCTTTATCCTTCTGTTGTAGGTCAGCTAGTCGAGTAAGGATTTGAAGTTGAAGCGTCAACTGTTAGCTCTAAAATCGTATGATGGGTTTTATGTTCCAAAGGAGCATGTTGCACATTGTATTAAGGTATGTGAAGCTGCACAACTACCTTATAAATTTTGGGTGCATCGGTTTATTCATTCTTTGGGACAAATTCCACATGTTTGGTGTGTGCATGAAGAAACTAGAAGACAAACCGTTTGCTGGTAATTAGTTCAAAGCAAGTTCTATCATGATTTCTCATTTTCGGGTAAGTCTCCCGAAATCACCATATTGCTACAAGAAATTAAAATAATGCTATTTACTTATGAATTTAAGCACATGTATCCACCTATAGTCTATCCTAAACATGAATACCTACTTCATCATAGCCCTTATCCATCCCTTGCATGAATTCCCATGGCATATAGCAAGGTTGATAAAGACCTAGAAGATTCCGAAGACCTAGAGGACCTTAGAAATTTGACATTTAAAGAATTTGAAGGCACTAGAGTTGTTAGAGACACTATGTCGAACGATGTCAATAATTCCTATTCCAAACCCTTGAATTTGTGGAAAATAAACATAGGGGGTAAGGAACATACCTAGATGGCATCTATAGGAGACTATTGGGATGAACAAATCGTGACCAAGATACAAGCTCTATTGCAGGAATATGAGGATCTATTCCCTAAAAACTTCTCAGAGTTAAAAGGGATTAATAAAGATTTAGGGGAGATAAAAATAGAGCTAGAGCCTGACTCAAAACCGGTAAACATAGGCCCTACCGTTTAAATCCTAGAGTCAAAGAGAAGGTGAGGAAAGAGATTGATAAAATGTTAGAAACTGGGCTAATTTTTCCGGTGGATGAGGTTGAGTGGATCGACCCTATTGTAATATAGAGAAAGAAGGATACTAACGTTATTAGAGTCAGTGTGGATTACATAAGTTTAAATTCAGTTTGTGTACATGACTCTTTCCCCACTCCGTTTAGTGATGAAGTCCTTGATCAAGTAGCGGGTAATGAAGCATATTTTTTTTATAGATGGTTTTTCTAGATATCATCAGGTTGGAATTCCATAAGAAGATAAGAAAACGACTACATTCACTACTGAATGGGGATCATTTTCCTATGATGTTGTTCCCTTTGGGCTCAAGAATTCCCCAACGATGTTCTCTCAGATAGTCATTGCTACATTATGTAACTTCATTCATAAGTTTCTCGAAGTATATATGGATGATTATACCGTGTACAACCCATTAAAGGAACACCTAGGCCTATTACGTCTGATGTTTGATTGTTGCATACAACTACAAATTTCCTTAAATGTAAAAAAGTGTATTTTTTATGTACCATTTGGGAATCTGCTAGGGCATATAGTATGTAGGGAAAGAGTTTTAGTGGATCCTGCCAAAGTTGTTGCGACACTGAATATGCCTCCTCCTACAACTTCCAAACAACTGCGGTCAAAGTTGTGTTACACAGGATACTATCGCAAGTTTATCAGAAGTTACACACACATAGTTGCCATGTTGGAAAAGTTGCTAAAGAAATTTGAGGTTTTTAGCTGGATGCCATAATGCGCTCAAGATTTTGATACACTCAAAGAAAAGTTAAGTATTTCTCCTATCCTCATCTATCCAAATTGGCAGGTAGAATTCCATGTGCACATTGATTCTTTTGGCATTGCTCTAGGGGCTATCCTTGTGCAACCCGATGAAGGAAACCTAGATCATCTTGTCTACTTTGCCAGCATGAGGCTTTCTCAGGCCGAACACAACTACACTACAACTGAAAGAGAAGGTTTGGAAAATATTTATGCTTTGCAAACATTTATAAATTATTTGCTAGGCAATCACTTTAAACTCTTCACTGATCAGTCTACTTTGAAATATCTTGTTAATAAGCCTATGTTAGAAGGAAGAATTTACAGATGGTTATTGTGGTTTCAAGAGTTTTCTTTTGAGGTCATTGTGAATCCATGCAAACTAAATGTGGGTCCAAACCACTTGTCTAGACTAGAGTTAAGAGAGAGTGGTGGAGCTGTAGATGACCAGATCCCAGATGCAAATATTTTTAAAGTTGAAGCTATTCCTGATTACTTGTCTAACATTGCCTTATTTCTGAGCACGAGCGCCTTCCCTTAATGCTATTCCACAACTAAAACATGACACCTTATGGTTCATGCAACATACTATTAACTGATTACAGGTCAACTATACAAGATGGGATTGGATAATATCCTCCGACGATGTGTACTTGACCATGAAAGACTTGCTATTTTGTAGGAGTGTCACAGTGTAGTTGTGGGAGGACATGAAGATATTACAAGTAGGATTATGGTGGCCAACGGTGTTCATGGATGCCAAAGATTATTCCATGGCATGTGATGTCTGTCAGCACATTGGTCAACCATCACATAGAGATGATTTACCTTTACATCTTGTCCGAGCACTAAAAGCCTTTGAAAAGTGGGCTATTGATTTCATTGGTTCGATAAACCCCCCTCCAAGGCATTCAAAGGCAACATACATTATTACCGCAACTAATTACTTGACTCGTTGGTAGGAAGCACAGGATGTTCCAGATTTATCTACATANNNNGTTTGGCTGTTGTCCGAGTTTAACTAGTGATCAAGGTGCCCACTTTATTAATGAGACTATCTCCATCCTCACAAGAGATTTTTTGATTCAGTACCACAAGAGCAGTCCATACCATCCACAATCTAATGGAGCAATAAAATCCTTCAACAAGATCTTAGAGAGGGGCTTAACTAAAGTATGTTGCGCAAATCGTGATGATTGGGATGAAAAAGTTCCAACCATGTTATGGGATTACTAAACCACTACAAAGAAATTGCACAGGTTTACCCCATTTCAATTGGTATATGGAACAAAAGTGGTAGTGCCAACTGAATTTTTAACTTCGAGTCTATTCATTTTTCATTGCACAAGCTACCAAGATGACAGACGATGAATCCATCGCAGCACGACTTGCAGAACTACTGGAACTTGAAGAAGCTATATTCTTAGCGGATTTTCATCAGACATTGGAAAAGTATCAACAAAAGGCTTGGCATGACAAGCATATTAAAACTAAGTCGTTTGCATAGGGTGATCAAGTAATGTTATACGACAACACGTATAAAAAACATCCGAGGAAATTACAAATGCATCGGCTGGGACCTTTTATTGTTGCGGAAATCCATGAATCTGACATTGTTAAGCTCACACAACTTGATAGTATCCTTCGTCCTGTATGGGTGAATGGCGCACACCTGAAACCCTACATTTTTTCTCAATAAGTGAAGTCTCAACGCACTCTTGTCATTGGGAGTGAGTCTAGTAGGTAGGATTTTTCATTAATTGTTATTTCCTGTTTCCATCAATAAATTGGTCATGCGTTTTACTATCACTTGTCCTAGGATTTGGTTGTCATCGTCGGTTTGGACAACTTGAATATCACCTTTGTGGTTGGGGGAGTCTAGGTCAAATATTTCCACCTTTAATACTTTCCTCATTCAAAGTCTGTACCATGTCATTGTCACTTCCTCTGTTAAATGTCGTTAGCACCTTTTTCTTCGTTGTCTCACTGACCCATAATTTGAGTTATTTGAGTCCCCCCAATTGTCATTACCTTTCTGGTTAACCATTGATGGGGTCATTAAATATTCTGGGTAATGCGTCCTATCAACGTTTGCTCAGTAGCTATGTTCGTTACTACCCAAATCGCCTCATAAATTTTGATGTCTCCACTCATCATATCTAACGTTAATGTCGAATTTCCACCATGTTGTCTCTCTTAATGGCCGATAATGCCATTACCAACCCCCAATGCTGCCTATAAACTGGCCTTTGGAAAATTGCTCATCGGTATCGTGCTTTAATCAAATTCCTTGTATCTTCAGTCCTGGAGCCCCCTGCGAAATTTGTGAGCTCGTGTCCACACCTTTGTCCACCAATGTTATTTGTCTACCAATGTCATTCTGCTATGATGGTTCACACATCTAGTCAGGGATCTCTTCCTAAAACCACTATTCCGAAAGAATTTATTGATCCACAGGTTGTGGTTCAGGGTGAACTCCATCGAAAAATTGAGTAAGCTAAGCTGGTCGACCTTGATTTCATAGATGCCACCCTATTTTCACAAATGGCTATTGAGACATTTATGGATTGCATCACATTACCGGATGGATAGTTTCAGTGGCAATGTAAACCTGAGTACATACCACTGCGAGATTCTACCTTGATGAGTCTTCATGACCTACCAGTCTTTGGCACTACCAGAGAAGTCGCCTGGTGCACAAAATTCTTCATCAGTCGAGTGCACAACAATACCTTATGGTTAGACTAGGTATACCCCATCCATATAGAGGACATTCATAAGCTCATCGATTTGTCCATGGAAGGTCATGATGTCATAGACGACTTCCAGGGCTCTAGGAAGCATGATCGAAAAAAGGGTGAAATTAGCCTATATGACAAATACGACACTAGGAGAGGAGGTCGTGGAGTGGACATTGCACCAATTAAAGATGAACAAATTCACATGGCTTGTTATTTGATTGTTGGGAAAGTAATGAAGAATTACACGAAAGGCAAATGCACCCTTGACACCATAGCAGTAGCAAAATTTGCTAAAAATGGCACACCATTGAATTGGTGTAAATATTTGGACACATAATTGTTCCAGGCTTGCATGGATGCGCATGAGAAGCCAAGGTACTTCATATATGGATACTTATTGGTAGCATTAGCTATGTGGAAGTGGCATTCGTCGAAGGGTCGCAACATCTCCCACGCTCCAGAAAATCATGCCTCCAAACTCTTCAACCCATGGCATATTCGTAGTGCAACCACCAACGAGAAAACTCACACTGTATCCTTTTCACAATGGTAGAATGACCTTATTTCCACAACACACAACCCATGAATCCCACAAACACTGCTAAATATGCACACTCACAATATCTGGTTCGGGATGAACCATGACCATACGTTTGTGCGACCTCT
>JASDQU010818529.1:0-20012 GCA_032191745.1 Picea mariana | reverse complement strand
GGGATATCCAAGGGTTAGAAAAGAAAATTGAAACCCAACTGATGAAGGAGGGGTCAAAGCCAAATTTTGCCAGGATAACTAGAAGGAAACCGTGCTTGACTCTATCAAAAGCATTAGCCATATCAAGTTTGATAATCATCCCTTTTTCTTTCCTGGAGTTGCTTGAGTGGATTGCCTCTTGGATAAGGATGATGTTATCTATTATTTGTCTTTTTTCAACGAAACCTCCTTGAGAGGGAGAGATGAGGTTGGGAAGAAGACATTTGATCTTGTTTGCAATAACTTTGGAAATGATTTTATAAGAAACATTGCAAAGAGAAATGGGCTGGAATTTGTTGGAGGATGGATTTACCTCTTTAGGAATGAGAGCCAAGAAGGATGAGTTGGTGTTGTCTCCAATGCGCGTTGATATCTATACATATCCGACCATCCAGATCAGATCAAATTTTATTCTATGCCAATAAAGTTTGTAAAAGTGTGTTGAGAAGCCATCGAGACTTGGGGCTTTGTCTGCTTCCATTTGTTGTATTGCATTCAAATTCCAAACTCTTGGATTTCCTCTGATAATGAGATATTGTCTTGCTAGGAGATGACTTGTGGGATATTCTTTAATAGTTCAATGATGTCCTCTTGATGTTGGGATGGTGGTTTGGAATATAGACTTTTGAAGTGATAAAAAATTGCTTCTTTTATTCTAACAAAGGAAGAGACCACTTCTCCACTCTCAGTTGTGATTTCCTTGACATTGTTCCTCCAAATCCAAGCTTGAGCTTGTCTATGGAAGAATTTTGTGTTTCTATCCCTTGCTTTCAGCCATATGCTTCTAGATTTCAATCTCCAGTTTTGCGCCTCTACTCTTAAGACGCTATGGTAATTATGGAAAGCTTTCTTCTTTTCTCTTAACAAATCTTTTATTATTATTGCATTTTCATTTTTTTCTTGGGAGGCTTCCACCTCTTTGGAGAGAGTTGTTATTCGAAGAATGGGGGATTTGTATGCCTTTTTGACCCAATAATTTATTGTTTGCTTGGTTCTTTTTAACTTTTGCTCCCAAATGTGAATTGGAGAACCCACTATCCAACGAGTCCATGAGGAGGAGATAATGTCCTGGAAGGAAGGGTCCCGAGCCTAAATGGGATTAAAACGAAAAGGAATCGGCCCCAGATCCTCTTGTTCTGAAAGAGATAATGAGACTGGTCTATGGTCAAAGACTTCCCAAGGTAGAATGTTAGATGAGCAGGATCTGTTGTCTTCAAGATAGCAATTACTAACTAAAAATATGTCCAGTCTCACAACTATGTGGCCTTTTCCCTCCCTCCTATTGGTCCAGGTGTACTTGTTTATCTTTGGCTTGATGTCAGATAAATCGAGGGAGGATATCAAGTCTTCCATATGCTCTCTTGAGGGATCTCGAACCAAGTTGCCTCCTCTTTTTTCTTTTGGGTGAAGAGTTGTGTTGAAGTCCCCTACAATGATAAATCGAGAGTATGTGCTCAAATTTTGGAGGCCTAGGAGCGATTTCTAGCATTGGATTTTTTCATGATGATTGTTTGGCATGTACACATTGACTACAGTAAATGTCTCTCCCATCACCACTGAAGTGAGAGAGATTTGAATCCAATGGAAAGTAGACTAGTTGCTTTCGATTTGGAAAAGACGAGAGTTCCAAAGTGTGCATAGGCCTCTTGATGCACCTTGAGAGCCAACTGTTAATCCTTTACTTATGTTCCATTTTTTTTTTGATTTGGAGAATAGATTCTTCCTCTTTCATTTTGGTTTCCTGGAGTAAGAGAACCTCCGATTTTTCTTATTTTACTATAGACTTCACCAATTCCATTTTGTTTGTGTTACTAAGGCCTCTACAATTCCAGGAGAGGAGTTTCATCATTTATGGGAGGATTTGGGGATCCCTCCTTTCAGAAGGTTTGAACCACTATGGATTCATGGGCCTCTTGTTTCTTTAATAATTATTCCATCTAATGTTGATTGTGTACCTCTTTCTTTTTTTGTATTTGCTTCCATTTCCCTTTTTTTCCGGTGTGAGTGTCTACCAGCTTTCTTGGATGGTTCACTGAATGATGAGCCTTTTTCTTATTCCTCTCTTGATTCTATAATAGGTGGATCATCGGAGGGGGGAATGGGAGGGATGGATGAGGATGGATGGGGTTCGGTGGGGGTCGACGGAAAAGAGATGATGTTGTTAGGTGAAGCAACATCCAGGGGTGAGATCATGAGCAACATGTGGAGAGATTTGGTCGAGGATGATGATGGGTTCAAGCAGGGGGACATCATCAATGACAATAGGAATATAATGATTCATATTTGAGTCAATTTTAAGAGGAGCTTTACCTTCTTTAGGAGAGGAAGCTGAGGACGATTGACCTTGTTTTGGTTGTTGTCCTGCTTTTGTTGGTTGTCTTCTTTTATTTGGTTGTTGTCACTACTCATTCTCCTCTTGGGGCTTTGGTTCTTGTACTAATTTATGGAATTTTTTTAGCAAAGTGCCCATATTCATGAATGTTATTGCATTTAAAAGTAAGTTGCTCATAGTCTACCTGTTGTAGGTAAGACCATTCGTCCAAAGTGAGTTGAACATTGTCAAGGAGGCCTTTTTCTAGATCAACTTCAACACATATGCGTGCACAAGCCTAGATTCCTTCTTTTGTTTCTGCTCTGTCAATGTATTTTCCTAGGGTGTTTATGATGGCTTTTACAGTTTCATCATTCCAACAATGAAGGCGGAGGTAAGGAAGGTGGACCCAGACTGGAACTACTGAGGGAATATCATTTTTCGGATTGAAATATGTAGTCCATCTATTAAGATACATGAGGGAATAGTGTCCAGGGGAACTTGGATTTGTGAAACCTGGGGGAAAGTGGATGGGATGGAAACGGTGGTGGAAACATTTGTGGCAAACAGGTTAGTAGACATTGGAAAGATTGTGTCTAACTAGGTGTGGGAAGGGGAGGGTGGAGTAGTGAATGGGGCGTGGGGGGACAAACTAGGCTACTGGTTGAGGAGCTCCTCAATGATGAATGTAGAGGGTTTCTTGACTGGGGAGTCATCAAGGATGGTTATTACGGGAACCAAAGAGGGAATGGGGGTAGTGGTGTGTATCAGAGGGGTAACGGTGTGGATCAAAGGTGGAATGGAGGACACTGGATTGGTGTCAGTGACAATGGGGTCAATGGCAGACTTGGAGGGGGAGTTAGTGTGTTGCTTCTTTAGAGGAAAAGTAGAAGTAAGGACTTCACGTAATTGCTTACTTGAAATGGTGGTGTCGTTCGGAATGGCAGAGAATGGGATCTAAATTGTCCTCCATAGTAGTGCTTCCTCTTCGCCTTCGTCTTCCCATTCCTCTAACCTTGAAGGCATTTGTTCCTTCTTTGTTGAGTTGGTGCCTACGTCAAGTGTTTGCACAGGAGCAAATTGTTGCGCAATGGCAAGTATCGTGTAGGAGACACCCCACTGCTTCTTTTCTATAGTGACACCCAACCATGTGGAGACTTCCTTGTCGAACACTGCCTCGTCCAATTAAAATGGTAAAGGGGTCATATGGAAGAGAGTTGGAGCAGCCCCGAGAGGTCGCACAAACATATGGTCATGGTTCATCCCAAACCAGATATTGTGAGTGTGCATATTTAGCAGTGTCTGTGGGATTCATGGGTTGTGTGTTGTGGAAATAAGGTCATTATACCATTTTGAAAAGGATACAGTGTGAGTTTTCTCATTGGTGGTTTCACTGCGAATATGCCATGGGTTGAAGAGTTTGGAGGCACGATTTTCCGGAGCGTGGGAGATGTTGTGACCCTTCAACAAATACCACTTCCACATAGCTAATGCTACCAATAAGTATCCATATATCAAGTACCCTGGCTTCTCATGCGCATCCACGCAAGCCTGGAACAATTATGTGTCCAAATATTTACACCAATTCAATGGTGTGCCATTTTTAGTAAATTTTTCTACTGCTATGGTGTCAAGGGTGCATTTGCCTTTCGTGTAATTCTTCATTACTTTCCCAACAATCAAATAACAAGCCATGTGAACTTTTTCATCGTTAATTGGTGCAATCTCCGCTCCACGACCTCCTCTCCTAGTGTCTTATTTGTCATATAGGCTAATTTCACCCTTTTTTCGATGATGCTTCCTAGAGCCCTGGAAGTCGTCTATGACATCCTGACCTTCCATGGACAAGTCGATGAGCTTATGAATGTCCTCTATATGGATGGGGTATACCTAGTCTAACCATAAGGTATTTTTGTGCACTCCACTGATGAGGAATTTTGTGCACCAGACGACTTCTCTGGTAGTGCCAAAGACTGGTAGGTCATGAAGACTCATCAAGGTAGAATCTCACAGTGGTATGTACTCAGGTTTCCACTGCCACTGAAACTATCCATCCGGTAATGTGATGCAATCCATAAATGTCTCAATAGCCATTTGTGAAAACAGGGCGGCGTCTATGAAATCAAGGTCGACCAGCTGAGCTTACTCAACTTTTCGATGGAGTTCACCCTGAACCACAACCTGTGGATCAATAAATTCCTTCGGAATAGTGGTTTTAGAAAGAGATCCCCAACCGGATGTGTGAACCATCATAGTAGAATGACATTGGTAGACAAATAACATTGGTGGACAAAGGTGCAGACACGAGCTCACAAATTTCTCAGGGGGCTCCAAGACTGAAGATACAAGGAATTTGATTAAAGCATGATACCGATGAGCAATTGTCCAAAGCCCAGTTTATAGGCAGCATTGGGGGTTGGTAATGGCATTATCGGCCATTAAGAGAGACAACATGGTGGAAATTCGACATTAACGTTAGATATGATGAGTGGAGACATCAAAATTTATGAGGCGATTTGGGTAGTAACGAACATAGTTATCGAGCAAACTTTGATAGGACGCATTACCCAGAATATTTAATGACCCCATCAGCGATTAACCAGAAAGGTAATGACAATTGGTGGGACTCAAATGACCCAAATTATGGGCCAGTGAGATAGTGAAGAAAAAGGTGCTAACGACATTTAATAGATGAAGTGACAATGACATGGCATAGACTTTGAATGAGGAAAGTATTAAAGGTGGAAATATTTGATCTAGACTCTCCTGACCACAAAGGTGATATTCGAGCTGTCCAAACCGACGATGACAACCAAATCCTAGGATAAGTGATAGTAAAACACATGACTAATTTATTGATGGAAACAGGAAATAACAATTAATGAAAAATCCTACCTACTGGACTCACTTCCAATGACAAGAGTGCGTTGAGACTTCACTTATTGAGAAAAAATGTAGGGTTTCAGGTGTGCGCCATTCACCCATACAGGACGAAGGATACTATCAAGTTGTGTGAGCTTAACAATGTCAGATTCATGGATTTCCGCAACAATAAAAGGTCCCAGCCAATGCATTTGTAATTTTCCCGGATGTTTTTTATACTTGTTGTCGTATAACATTACTTGATCACCCCATGTGAACGACTTAGTTTTAATATGCTTTTCATGCCAAGCCTTTTGTTGATCCTTTTCCAATGTCTGGTGAAAATCTGCTAAGAATATAGCTTCTTCAAGTTCCAGTAGTTCTGCAAGTCGTGCTATGATGGATTCATCGTCTGTCATCTTAGTAGCTTGTGCAATGAAAAATGAATAGACTCAAAGTTAAAAACTCAGTTGGCACTACCACTTTTGTTCCATATACCAATTGAAATGGGGTAAACCTGTGCAATTTCTTTGTAGTGGTTTAGTAAGCCCATAACATGGTTGGAACTTTCTCATCCCAATCATCACGATTTGCGCAACATACTTTAGTTAATCCCCTCTCTAAGATCTTGTTGAAGGATTTTATTGTTCCATTAGATTGTGGATGGTATGGACTGCTCTTGTGGTACTGAATCAAAAAAACTCTTGTGAGGGTGGAGATAGTCTCATTAATAAAGTGGGCACCTTGATCACTGGTTAAACTCGGACGACATCCAAACTTGGTAATTATTTTCTAAAAAATAAACTGTGTTGTTGTGTCTGTAGATAAATCTAGAACATCTTGTGCTTCCTGCCAACGAGTCAAGTAATTAGTTGCGGTAATAATGTATGTTGCCTTTGAATGCCTTGGAGGGGGGTTTATCAAACCAATGAAATCAATAGCCCACTTTTCAAAGGCTTTTAGTGCTCGGACAAGATGTAAAGGTAAATCATCTCTATGTGATGGCTGACCAATGTACTGAAAGACATCACATGCCATGGAATAATCTTTGGCATCCATGAACACCGTTGGCCACCATAATCCTACTTGTAATATATTCATGTCCTCCCGCAACTACACTGTGACACTCCTACAAAATAACAAGTCTTTCATGGTCAAGTACACATCGTCGTAGGATATTATCCAATCCCAACTTGTATAGTTGACATGTAATCAGTTAATAGTATGTTGCACGAACCATAAGGTGCCATTTTTTAGTTGTGGAATAGCATTAAGGGCAGGCGCTCGTGCTCAGAAATAAGGCAATGTTAGACAAGTAATCAGGAATAGCTTCAACTTTAAAAATATTTGCATCTGGGATATGGTCATTTACAGCTCCACCATTCTCTCTTGACTCTAGTCTAGACAAGTGGTTTGGACCCACATTTAGTTTCCATGGATTCACAATGACCTCAAAATAAAACTCTTGAAACCACAATAACCATCTGTAAATTCTTCCTTCTAACATAGGCTTATTAACAAGATATTTCAAAGTAGACTGATCAGTAAAGAGTTTAAAGTGATTGCCTAGCAAATAATTTATAAATGTTTGCAAAGCATAAATATTTTCCAAACCTTCTCTTTCAGTTGTAGTGTAGTTGTGTTCGGCCTGATAAAGCCTCACGCTGGAAAAGTAAACAGGATGATCTAGGTTTCCTTCATCATGTTGCACAAGGATAGCCCCCAGAGCAATGCCAAAAGCATCAATGTGCACATGGAATTCTACTTGCCAATTTGGATAGATGAGGATAGGAGAAATACTTAACTTTTCTTTGAGGGTATCAAAATCTTGAGTGCATTATGGCGTCCAGCTAAAAACCTCAAATTTCTTTCGCAACTTTTCCAACATGGCAACTATGTGTGTGTAACTTCTGATAAACTTGCGATAGTATCCTGTGTAACACAAATTTGACCGTAGTTGTTTGGCAATTGTAGGAGGAGGAATATTCAGTATCGCAACAACTTTGGCAGGATCCACTAAAACTCTTTCCCTACATACTATATGCCCTAGCAAATTCCCAAATGGTACATAAAAAATACACTTTTTTAGGTTTAAGGAAATTTGTAGTTGTATGCAACAATCAAACATCAGACGTAATAGGCCTAGGTGTTCCTTTAATAGGTTGTACACGATATAATCATCCATATATACCTCGAGAAACTTATGAATGAAGTCACAGAATGTAGCAATGACTATCTGAGAGAACATCGTTGGGGAATTCTTGAGCCCAAAGGGAACAACGTCATAGGAAAATGATCCCCATTCAGTAGTGAATGTAGTCGTTTTCTTATCTTCTTATGGAATTCCAACCTGATGATATCTAGAAAAACCATCTATAAAATAAATAAGCTTCATTACCCGCTACTTGATCAAGGACTTCATCACTAAAAGGAGTGGGGAAAGAGTCATGTACACAAGCTGAATTTAAACTTATGTAATCCACACTAACTCTAATAACGTTAGTATCCTTTTTTCTCTATATTACAATAGGGTCGATCCACTCAACCTCATCCACCGGAAAATTTAGCCCAATTGCTAACTTTTTATCAATCTCTTTCCTCACCTTCTCTTTGACTCTAGGATTTAAACGATAGGGCCTATGTTTACCGGTTTTGAGTCAGGCTTTAGCTCTATTTTTATCTCCTCTAAATCTTCATTAATCCCTTTTAACTCTGAGAAGTTTTTAGGGAATAGATCCTCATATTCCTGCAATAGAGCTTGTATCTTGGTCACGATTTGTTCGTCCCAATAGTCTCCTATGGATGCCATCTAGGGATGTTCCTTACCCCCTATGTTTATTTTCCACAAATTCAAGGGTTTGGAATAGGAATTGTTGACATCGTTCGACATAGTGTCTCTAATAACTCTAGTGCCTTCAAATTCTTTAAAAGTCAAATTTCTAAGGTCCTCTAGGTCTTCAGGATCTTCTAGGTCTTTATCAACCTTGCTATATGCCATGGGCATTCATGCAAGGGATGGATAAGGGCTATGATGAAGTAGGTATTCATGTTTAGGATAGACTATAGGTGGATACATGTGCTTAAATTCATCGGTAAATAGCGTTATTTTTATTTCTTGTAGCAATATGGTGATTTCAGGAGACTTACCCAAAAATGAGAAATCATGATAGAACTTGCTTTGAACTAATTCCCAGCAAACGGTTTGTCTTCTAGTTTCTTCATGCACACACCAAGCATGTGGAATTTGTCCCAAAGAATGAATAAACCGATGCACCCAAAATTTATAAGGTAGTTGTGCAGCTTCACATACCTTAATACAATGTGCAACATGCTCCTTTGGAACATAAAACCCATCATACGATTTTAGAGCTAATAGTTGATGCTCCAACTTCTAATCCTTACTCGACTAGCTGACCTGCAACAGAAGGATAAAGCGGTATTGAATGGCGAGTTTGACCTCATCCCAAGAATTCATAGATCTCTTATGAGTGACCCACCACCTAGCTAGAGACGATCTTAATGCAATATCAAGTATTGGAATTCATTGCTCTACCATGACTTTATCCACCAGATCAACGAGAAAACTATGTAAATATGAAATGTCGTCATAAACATGGTGTTCTATAATCTTTGTCCCAATCCACCTGGTTGCTCTGATAGTTGTGCAATATCTTGAAAATTTTGCATACCTTCCCTATTGCCAATTATCAAAATATGCCTCTGAGTCTTCACTAGTGGATTGAATGCTCCCCCAACTTACTAATCCATATACAGTAGAGTTGGCATAGTCTGCTTGTGTCCCTATAGTGAGAGTGTAAAGTTGATCGAGGACATCTTGTTCCATATTCTCATCTGTTGGATCAATATATCGAGGGCCTTGGTATGGGTATAGAGGTTGGGTTACTTTCATCCATCCACTTCAAAGGTCATAATTTATTTCTTAATATCTATGATAGTGTAATTTTCATAGGCCTATTCAATGCCTAATAAGGATGGGTACAAATTTTTTTCCCTCATTATTTCTATGACCTCGAATTCTACCATTGCTTTAACGCTAGCGGCCAAGTCCACTTCAATGTTTTTCATCCTCCCAACAAGATAGATACAGTATTAATTCTCCATCCACAATTGTATTGTGCATAGACAGGCTTGGGCTTTCTCATTTCTTCCCAAGTCTTCTTTGGCGGTATGTTGATGTTAGAGACCAAATATAACATGACATCCCTAAACTCATAGTCGTCAATGTTGGTGTTTAGTCTAAATTCTCTTCCATATCTCCTCTTCCTCCTTTATACCCTACTTGTATTCCTCTCTGACATATTAGTAGCAATCAGTGCTTTTGGCTTCTCGCCAACCCCTAAAATCACCTTGAGCATGTTCCGCAACTACTTAGTGAGTTGTCCATCATCCAAAATGTCGAAAAACACTTGGAAGCACAAGTCAATAACCTTGTGTGATCTCCCTCAGGGGTCTTTCTGTGCAACAATATTTTCCACGGCTATTGGTTGAAGCTCAAAACTTGGTTCTCCTATTGTCGGCATTGCAGGATTAGATATTTGTCTAAACAGTTCCAGCGTTCTTGAAAAACTCCTTCTGCCTTACAGGATTGTACTTAACATTCATCGATATCACCTTTTGGATCTTACTTTGATTGTAATTTTCAACATCAACACCAACCCTTGTTCCTCCTCTAGTAATAATGTTAATATTGGACTCTTTTTCTTCAACCATAAATTTGGGTTCATAATTTATCAAATTGGCTCCTCTTTGTCTTGCATGATCTTCCCATTTGGCGATCAAATTAGGGAAATCATGAGTGTTATTTCAGCAATGTGTACACCAAGGTCTTCTCGAAAGTGGACAATCTCTAGAGATACCCTTGTTCATCACAATAGTAACAACGAATTGGTCCTCTTCCTCCAATCCATCCACCTTTGAATCCCCGTCCCCTCTACAGCCTCCTCCAAACCCTTGAGGAGCTTCATCGATCATAAATGCAGAGAGATCCAATCTGTCTACGAGAGCATCCATAACACGACATTTCTTTGTAGTGTGGGTAGGCAACCCACAAAATTCACAGTACAGAGTATTAAGAGCAAGGATATATTTCTATAAAATCAAGAAATACCTTGGACAATGTCCATGACTTCTGCAAATGCCGCAATATTCATTATTCTAGCCTCCTTGATGATTTTGGAAAGCATGATATTGTACAGGCCCATGAAATGGTGTTGTAGCCACAATTTGCGTGACTCCTCCTGATGGTCCTACTGGTGGGGTTGCCATAAGATTAGTAAAGGGTCCTGCACCCCTCAATCTCAAACACTTTGTTGTTGTACAACCTTTTGTTATAACAAGCAGTGCACCATACCTGCAGTCAACCTACTTTAGGCAAGGCCAACTCTTGAATATTTTTAGTTAATACAAAGTTTTGTCCTTGCAACTATGTAATATTGTGATCTCCAGGTGGTCTCATCACCTGCAATCTTCCAGGGTAGCTTGACATAGCCTCTATCTTCATGGCTTGCTCCAATGCTTCTCCCAAGGTAACTATTATTTGTTGATTCAAAGGAATTCAATTCAATGGTAACAACCCATGTATAAACCATTCTCATCGGTGGTCTTCATGGATGGGGTTTGTCGATTTCCCTATCGTATCCTTAAACCTTTGTTTATATTCCCGTGTGATTTCACCGTGTCTCTGTTTAATCTCCCGCAACTTAGAGAGAGCATGTTGCTATGACTGTGGTAAGCAAAATTCGGTTATAAACCTTGGTTTTACCTAAGCAAGATTGAAAGCATGTCCTTTAGGATTCCCTAGCTCAATGGATTTCATGTACCATTTTAAAGCTCGACCTCTCAAGGTGGTCTAAAACTTGATCAGTTTTTTTGCATCGAGAGTTCCATGAGACCTCTTGTTGTAGGAGCTAGTCGACTAGACCCAACGGTCGACTTAGAAATAGTCAGTCGACCGACGTAGTTAGAAATAAAAGTCGGTCGGAGTCTCTGATAACCGACTGACCCAGGCAGTTAATCAATTACAATTGCCTATTAGAGGTATAAAGAGATAAGCACATGAAGGCTCAGATAGCTTCATGGGAGAGGATATATGTAATTATGATGTATCGTCTATTATATAATAAAAAGACTCTTCTTTGGGATCTCATTACTTATGTATGTATATATGTCTATGGGTATTCATGTATCTCTATGATGGCTATGTAAGGTTCTACTGGTAACACTCTCTACTTTCCCTTAGATTACAACATTGGTTTTATTGTCGATAGTACCAAACTTGGGCATGAAGAAGTATACATAAATGCTAACTCAACAAGACATAAGTGAGTGGTGGGAGCACAAAATCAAGAACTACATCATAAACTATGCAAGAAGGAATAACCTCTCACTAGCGGAAGCAAGGTTGCAGTTCTTTTCAGAGATGCACGAAATATTTCTTGAAGTTATCCCAGAAACATTGTTTCAGCACATCAACATATCAGGTGATGCATAGATTAACACCAGATGAGGAGTTAGACATGAAGTTGACGAACGAAGGAAGAAAGAACCTGCATGACTGGATCAAACAAATTATTGAAGATTATGATTTAGAACAAGTCGTTGAAGATTGGACATCCCTAGACAAAATAAAAGAGAAATTCTACCTGAATTGCACAACGGATGTTTCTGCACGGTTCCAACACTTCTTCACAAATTCCTTCTTGTCAATGGAGTCGATGATATTTTCAAATACCGACCAATATTAGGCACATCGTTACCGAATAGAAACTTCCAAGAAAGAGACAAAAGGTGGGAAGCATTTTTGGACAAAAAGTGCAAAGATACAAGAGAATCATGGGATTACTTCTTGAATAAATTAACGTGGCTAGCGCTCATGACTTAGAGTAAGTCGAGTCACAAATGGGGGGTCGATTGAGATTGTGAGATTTCATAAAAACAAGAAGTAGAGTTTATCGAGCCTAAATGTCATCAAGAGGAAATCAAGCCCATAATCAATCCGCAGATATCCGGAAAATAGAACGGGATAAAAGATAGCGGAAAAGAGAAGAGCTTCGTAACCAGTGGAACAATACAAATTTGAATAGAAATATGTCAGGGGAGGGTCATCCAGTCAGAGCGCGTGAGCAGTTTGATTCAGACAGAGATCGACTAGAGTTAGTAACAACAGCAGTCGCGAGGACACCCGACAGATACTATGACACACAGTTGAACTTCCATCATCCAGTCGATGAATCGAAAAGTATGGACTATGAAGAATCTAGACTAGTTTTGCGTACATCTCCCGCACTGGAAACCAGTCCAAGGATAAGATAATTTCTCCAACAAAGGCTAACGATCGACGACCAATCGACAAGATTATGGTACAGAACGAATGACCTAGGAAACCTACGATATGCATTGATTGTCGAGCCTAAACGAAATGAAGTTGACAATATGATTATTCAAATCAAAGACCTCACTAACTCAACCCCCCTGCCACATATAATCTCAAGAGAATAAATTAACTATAGTCTGGAAGCGACGCAACCAGTGGAATGACGGTTGATCGAATAGAAAGATCAAAGTTCCTAAACTGAAGATGCATATTTCGTACTCAAGAAGAAACAATTATTCCTTGAGTGTCATCCTTCGTCGGACATGGATAAAAACCGACCAGAAGATTTGATGGCTCTGTCAAAAGCAGTAGTAACTCAAGCACCAAGAGAACCAAGTGTTCCCACCAAGAAATTCAAAATGGGATTCAAGCTTATCCCCATCTACGAACGAGAATAAGACCCAAAATGTTATTGATTTGTATGTGAAAAGTTTTGGGTTGTAGCTGGTATTACAAACGAAGATAAGAAAATGGTGCAATTTGGAGTTGCATTTCACCACCACGCCTTAACCTAGTTCATGAACTACACTGAAAAGCAAACTCATTCAAAGGCAAAAATAAAGAATAGTTTTCTAATATTCTTTAAAATCCAGGACATCACGCATCTAGTAGCACAAAAGTTAAAAGAAATCAAGCAAAGACCAAGTGAGTCTGTAAGAGAATATGACAAAAGATTTAAAGATCTCTTAACTCAAATTCCATCAATGATTGACTAGAACCTGCTAGTTCAGTGGTATGTAGCTGGGCTACTACCAAGAATTAGATATTCATTACACCTATACAAGATAACCAACTATGAAGATGTGTTACAAAAGGCACAGCTAGTCGATTCAGATGATGATATCCCATCGACTTCCTCGATGACAGAAAGACTTTAGGAAAAGATAGAGCATTTGCAACAAACTATCAAAAATCTAACCATCTGACGTAATGAAATATGGTGCACCACATGCACAGAGGACGGGCAAACAAAAGATAATTGTCCTCTAAATGAGCGCACGCAAACAACAGATGTCCACTGAGTACAAGCCCATAAATATTGTAACATATGTGAATTCCTAACTTATCATAACATAAAATATTTTCCACACAACCTAAAAAACATGAAGTGGTGCCACATCTGTGAAGCTTTCGATCATCGAACATCAGAATGCCACCTAAATGTGAGAAATCAGAACAATATACGAACCGTATACCACACAAAAACCACCGACCAAACAAACAACTATGGTCAAAGAGATGATTACTTCAGTACTCGTGATCGAGGTCGAGGAGGTAGACACGGATTTGGTGGTCATGGTCGAGATCGTGGACGACCATATTGTGCTAATTGCTGGAAAAATGATCACGACAATGCATACTATCCTATGAAATATAGGATTGATTTAAAGTTCTACAACATATGTGGAATTGGATATCACTCCTTAGAAGACTGCCTGATATTACTCGACAAGATTATAATGAGAAAAACTGTGAATCTACTACACGCGGTATCTAAAGAAGAGGTGAGGAACTCCAAGAACTTACATATTGTTACAAGGTCATGCGTTGGATGCGACATCCATCCTCCCCCACAAAACTACCAAAGAAAAAAGACTAACAACTTTCCAAATCCAAATAAATAAGAGAAAATAATGAGAGAAGCTCTTAAATTCTCCAGGAATGCCACATAAGATCAACAAAATCCCAGCAGTCGAGATGAAGACACCATCTAGGAATTTTTATAACTACTCAAAGAAAATCAATCAATAGGTAGGCTATTGGACCTACTCAACATACTGTGAGAATACAAAGATGGTCAGAAACCAACCAAGGATGAAAATCATCTCTCTTATAATAGCAAAGATTACAATCCACGAGTTGACTTAGAAATCGAAGGAATGATGATCAATCAGGTGGTAGTTTATTTTGGTTCGCAAGTTAATATTTTACCACGAGAAACATGGGTATGGATGGGCCGACCTAACCTAGCACCAATGATGAATTATCTTAAGTTAGTTGATCAAAGATTGATAGAACCAATCATAATACTGAGAAATGTCGACACACAAATTATGGGAATACTAACTTCAGTCGACTTTGAGGTGATTGACCATGTCGAAGGAATGCCAGCATATGCAGCGCTTTTCAGTCGGCCATGGGGTCGACGAATGAAAGCAACTAGCTCCTTGGAAAGAGATAGAATCAAATAAAAAGGAAGTGGGAGAAAAATAGTTATTCCCCTGGATGCAAAGGAAGGAAAACCATGGATAGAGTCATGGGACGAAGATCAAGAAGCTAGATGTTTATATCAAATAAATAATGAACAAAAATATTGCATAAAACCGACCGTGGAAGGAGAAAATTTGAGAGAATCTCCCATGTCGATCGAACATAATTCTGACTCCGCCTTATACAACTGGCAATAGAGAATTATGAAGAAAATGCAAAAGACTAATGTTTTTTCGAAGTTATTACAAAGAAACATCTTAATATGTGTTATTCAATCCAGGCTATACTAAAAGTTTATGAAAAAATATCCCGACAAACTCCCACTTTCATTCTGACGGACATTCAAATAAGCAAACCCTTGTGATACAGTGAACGACATACCCCTTCAACTCACATGGAAGAGGTAGCAAAATCCATAAGAGAGCAAGAAAGAACACAGAGTCTTGTGGAAACTTTCACAGGCCAAGCTGCAAGATGGTGGGAAACATGCTCCCCTTCATTACAAACATGGATGATTGTTTCAACATACTTAGTTGAAAGATTCAGTGACAAGAAACTATCCAAAGATGCAGATATTCCTACATTCAAACTTGATTATGATCCAGCAAAGCATATCCAACATTGCGAAAGAGAATGGCAAAGAATTGGATATAAGGATGAAAGGGTATGGCCCTATATGTTTCCAAGTACATTAGATGAGATACCAAGAAAATGGTACAAAATTGAAGAAGCCTACAAGCACACTTCCAACTAGACCAAAATCAAAAGAAATTGTGTCCAAGACTTTGAATTTAATCCAATAGAGGAACACTTGAAAGACACAACATTCCATATAAGAATATTTCTATAAAGTCTGTCACCATCTCAACAGAGAAAAAAAAAAAAAAATCAAAGATGTTGGTCGACGAAGGATCGACATCGACATGAAACTTTGTGTTGTTAGTAAACAAGGAAATCTCAACTACTTGAAGGATTGATATGGAGAATAAAAAATGGCCAAGACAAAGCTTCCAATGGAAGAAGGACCATCCAACATTACAGAATCATGTGAAATTAGTCTTAAGTGTAGCCACGGAACATAAAGAGGACCTAGAACAACCCAACTTCCCAAAAATCTTTATGAAAATTGAAGAAGGAGAATGCCATCTCAACGAAGCAAAGCCACCAGAACGGATGGACGCAGAAATAAGAATGAAAGAATTCGACATATCAAATGATGACTGACCAAAAATGGTGAGAGTAGGTGATTATTGGTCTGATAAGCAAACAATTGACATAGTCTGTCTATTAAAAGAGTACCAAGATGTTTTTGCACACAACTACAAGGACCTGAAAGGACTTGTAGAGGAAATGGGTGAGATGAATATCGAACTGATACCGAGAGAAAAGCCAATTAAAAAGCGACCATACAAGTTAGCACATAAGTACAAACCGATTGTTTAAAAAGAGATCGAAGGAATGCTACAAGTAGGCATTATTTATCCTATCGACAAAGCAGAATGGGCAAGCCCGATGGTGGTAAAACCAAAGAAGCATGATCTAAAGAAGCTAAGAATTTGTGTTGACTTTCGGGGACTGAACAAACAGACTGTGATATATCCATTCCCCACCCATTTTGCTGATGAAATCATAAATGAAGTCGTTGGTCATGAATGTTATTCATTTACTGATGGATTTTCAGGATATAACCAGGTGTCAATTGCAAAAGAATATCAGGAAAAAACAACTTTCATGTCAGAATTTGGATCTTTTTCCTACAGAGTCATTCCATTCGGACTAGAGAATGCACCAACAGGTTTTTCAAGAATAGTGGTCAAAGCATTCCAAGAGTACATCTACAAAACCATGGTTGTATACTTCGACGATTGGACAACCTATAGTCTACTCAGAAATCACATACATTGGCTTTGACTTATGTTAGAACGTTGCAGACAGATTCAACTATCACTCAACATCCAAAAATGCATACTCGCCACACCTGTTGGAATCTTGCTTGGACACATGGTATGTAAAGATGGAGTGAAGGTCGACATAACTAAAATAAAGATTATCCTTGATCCAAAACCTCCTGTAAATAAAAAAACAGATCAAAATTATATTGTTCATACTGGCTGTTACAGAAAGTTTATACGCCACTACTCAGACATCGCCTTCCCAATGGACGAGTTTCTACGAAAAGATGTCGAATTCAAATGCAGCCAAGACTGCCAAGAATCCTTTGAATTTTTAAAGAAGAAGTTGGTCGAAGTGCCTATTCTCAAATTTCTAGACTGGTCGAGAAAGTTTCATGTCCATGTCGATGCGTTGAATGTAGTTGTCGGGTCAGTTCTGGCTCAACCATACAGTGACAAAATGGATCACCCAAATGCATATGCAAGTCAGAAATTGAATAAAGCATAAAGAAAGTATTCGACTACATAACAGGAAGCCTTATCAATGTTTTTTGCACTACAAAAGTTCTGTCATTATTTATTGGAAAACCCTTTTACATTTCTTACAAGCCATCAAGCATTGAAATACTTAGTGAATAAACTAGTCCAACAAGGAAAGATCTGTCGGTGGTTACTATTATTTCAAGAATTTTAATTTGACGTAATCATTCGACCAGGGAAAAAGAACATTCGACTTGGTCACCTATCATAACTAGAAATAGGAGAATATCTAACATGCATCGACAATGGACTCCCAGATGCACACTTATTCAGAGTAGAAGTCACACCTAAGGATTTAGAAGATATTGCCAATTTCTTAGAAGAAGGAAAATCCCCAGAGGGCCTCCCCACAAACAAAAAGAAAACTCTAGCCATGAAAGTTGCACCATTCACAATAATTAATGGATACTTATACAAAATGGGAATGGAAGATGTGATAAGAAGATGCATGCCAGAACATGAACGGGAGGATATCATAAACGAATCCCATGTAGGAGAAACTGGAGGAAATTTTCAAGATGACATAACAACCAGGAAGATATTACAAGTAGGCATGTGATGGTCGACTTTACATAAAGACTGTCGAGATCAAGTTAAAAAATGTGATAGTTGTCAGAGACTGGGACGAACCTTGTGGAAAAATGAAATGCCACTAAGTTTGATAAGCCCTAATCGAGCTTTCGAAATCTAGGCTATCAAATCTGTCGGGTCATTCCCATAGAGGGAAAGAAGAACTGGTGCTAAGTATATAATCACTATAGTCGAGTATGTGACTAAGTGGGCAGAAGCTGAGTCTGTCGAATCTTGTACTAAAGAAGTAGCAACTAAATTCATCTATGAGAACATCATCACAAGATTTTGTTTCCCTCTAACACTAATCAACAACTAGGGAACTCACTTTGTAAATGAAATAATTAAAGTTCTACTCAAAAAATTCTTAATCGACCATAGAAAAATGACAGCCTACCACCCACAAGCAAACGGGGAAGTCGAAGCATTTAATAAAACATTACACAAGGGACTCACGAAAATCTGCGGTATAAATAAATATGACCGGGACGATAACATTCCTGCAATCCTCTAGGCATATAGATCAACATTCAAAAGATTGACTAGACAGACACCATTCAAGCTAGTCTACGGCCAAGAAGCTGTAATTCCACTACAATTTTGGACTAATTCCAACGGGATCAGAGCTATAGAATAAATCAATGAGGGCCAAAACCTGAATGACCGACTATACCAACTAAACAAACTGGAGGAAGTAAGGTTAATAGAGATTCATCAGCAAGAAGTTTAGAAACAACAGCAAAAAGTGTGGCATGATCGTCGCTTAAAGAAAAAGGATATAAAAGAGGGAAACTTAGTCTTACTGAATGATAGTCGTATAAAAGGCAAACCTAGAAAATTGGAAACAACATGTTTGGGGCCTTATGTGGTGGAAGGCATTCGACCGACCAGAGCATTCCAACTCAGAAAATTATTGGGGCATCCATTTAAGAAACTAATTAATGGGGCCCATTTAAAGAAATATCAAGTATAAAAGAAAAGAGAACCTTGTTAGCAAAATTTAGCAAGGAGTTGCCAACAAGAACCAACTAAAATAACTAATCAAACTGAGAAGAAATAAACCTTGCTTAAAACTAATAAACAAAAAAGGCAGCTAGACAAATTCAGGTAAAAAATTGAAACGTTAAAGTATTTAAGGAGTATCCATAACAATAAAGGAAAAGCAACAATAAAATGGAGAGAGAAAGTAGTTCGTGGTCATGCCCGAGACAAGATAGCAGAGGATATCCTCGGCATTCTACAGCTTCGATTGACTTAAGACAAATACTATTAAGAAAAGAATTCAGTGAAAGGACCAGTCTAGGAGGAAGCGAGCGTGGTACAAGCGAACGAAGATCATATAAACATAAATCAAGAGGTCATGATTGGCATGACAAAAGATGACATCAATCTGACTCAGCAAAACTCATCAAAGTAAATGAACAAGCAAGACATCACCGACATAGACTAAGTCAGTCAAGTAATAAATATGGCTCAAGAACTCTGGTCGATCGACTTATGTATCAACCACGTATCAATAGAGGGAACATAGCCAATCGGGTTGAGGACAATGCTGACCAAGAAAACACTGACGCCGGGTGAGATGAAGCATTAAATCTGGGACAGGTAAAAGTCGACGTGTGCATTAATGATGGAAATTATCATTGTACACTTGCCCATACAACCGTCAAATATACTAATTCGCGCGATGTAACACACCCATTATCATAATTTTAAAAATTTTGGGATTAATCTCCCTTACATGAGAAATCTTCATAAACTTCGCATTAGCGAAATGCCAATCCCCGGTTCTATATCAGGATTCAGGGTTTCTAGTATTAAGATTCATTCACCCCTGAGACTCGTGTTTCCCCGAATTCCGACACGCTCCCTACGCATTAGCTCTCTTGGTTCAGCTCCCGGATCCACAGGACCTGCTACCATATGTCCGCAGCCCTATAGCTACCCATCGGGGATCGTGACTCGAGAATTCGCGATTCACGCGAACACAATTCTCATACACAACAAAACCCCGATCCCCGATGGTCAACGGGTCAACACTTCCCTCTATCGGAGATTTCCCTATCGGGAAATCTGCGCATGAAATGTCGTGATTCACTTACACGGCGAATCCCTGAACCTCGAACTCCGATATGCTTCCACCTGTACTCCACCGGCGATTGCGGTCCCACACGCCACGTCACTTCGGGATTTC
>JASDQU010818527.1:11580-28071 GCA_032191745.1 Picea mariana | reverse complement strand
AAGTATGTACCAATCATGTGTCAACTACTCATCAACTATGACTCATCAATATGTACCAACATCATCAACTATACACCTCATGTATGTGCCAACTCATCAACTACTTGTCTCAACCATGTACTCAACATGTACCTCAACCATAACCCCTCATCAATTTCATCATCCAAATCTGATTTTTAGCTCTATAATAGACTTGGTGTATATGATCAAATTCCTGCAAACCTTCCTTAACTTTAACAATAAGAGACTAGCATTTTCATCAAACTTTTCTTTAGTCTCACAAGATTAGTTTTGGATTAGTCAACAACCCTAACTTGAAGTAACCATAACTTTGAAACTGTAATGTATAAAGATTTGAAACTGATATATAATTTTCTTCAATGTATTTTATACAATTCCTCCTAGTGTCACTACTTGGAACCTCTCATAAAAAGAGTTATAGCAAGAATGACATACCTTGCTGAATTCTGGCTTATTCTAGAGAGCGAACTTGTAGAGCATGCCCCGTACAAAATATTTTATGAATTGATATTAAACTATTACAAAGAATACTATGGACTGTACCCTAACCAACACATTTGGTCTCACTGAATTTGGATCTGTTATGAATAAGTTATGACGTTTTTACCTGAAACACCTGATTTTGACTAGTTTCATGACTGACCACAAACCCTATTTTCCATGGAGTGTAACTCCCAAAATACAATGACCAACAAGACAAATTTTTTACCACAGATACTTGGATATGTTTTCTCACTTTCATAGAAATTTCATGGTCTGAATCATTATAGAAAAAAAGTTATAGCGAAAATGGTGAGATGACCTGTAAATAACATACCTTAGAAAGCACCATCAAAAGAATTTATCCTTCCTTGATTTTCGGCCTTCTTTTCTTCACATTCACTCAGAATTTTGGTTTAAATATCCTTGGTTATCTTAGACACATATATATATTCAATATGCTCAATTTTGATTCAAATGAGAGAGCCTTGCCTCTTATTTATACTCTCCGAATAGCTTCCTTAAAAACATCTTCTAGGTCACTTGGCCCACTTNTTAAATTTATTATTGAAATAATTTATTTTGTATTCACTTTGAATTATAATACACTCATTACTTCACTTTATTATTTACCTTTTAAAATCTTTTAAACCAGTTTGACTGCTTTGACCTTTTGGGGCTTCTAGATGACATATGAGGGTCCTCCAACTTCGTAAGGCCATAACTCTCGAACCGTGAGGAGTTATGTGTCGTTCTACATACCACCAGAAATGGCATGAAATGTAACATCCATATAGAATAGTATTATCTAAAAATATATAATAATTCATACCGTTACCTATCAAACAAACTTGGGTCCATTACCCAAACCTGGGGTCTCCAACTTCGCATGGCCATAACTCTCTAACCGTGAGGAATTATGTGACGTTCCACATACCACTGGAAATGACATGACAAGCACTATCCATCTAGGATATGTTCCCTGACAAATTCACTTTTCTTCATCTCATTATTCCACAATTAATCATGTGTTCTCTTACTCCACAAAGTATCTTCCCGTGAGGGATTTCACCATAAGGGGACAACTTTGGAGTTCATCCATATTTAATTCTTATCAACCATGACAAAACAATAATGAGTCATATTTACATCAAACAATATTGGGTCCATTACCCAAACCTTTCTGCTACGGGGTTTTCTTCAAGGGTTGACATCAATGGCAACCAACCTTAATCAACAATCAATCCTTTCTTGGTTAGGACCTTCTTGAACTCAAGGATGGTCTCCATCCTATATTCAATCTCCATTTCTTCTAACTCCTGCTTGTTTTTGGAGTTTAGGAATTTGATGAGTTCAGTGGCCTCTGCAAGTTTTTCTCCTAGATCTTCCTTGATTTTCCCAATTGATTCTCTAGCCTTCTGCACCAATTCATGATGTTCAAAGATGATCTGTATGAACGACCATATTTCTACCATATACTTGTTGATATCAACCCGAATGTTTTCCTTGGCCTCAGATAAGGTATTTTCCATGAAAATCTCTTTCTGTAGCTATTGTAGTTGTTGACTAAGTCTGTGAAACTTATGTATTTTTGCATATTCGTTGGATTCGAACATAGACTTCAACTCTTGGAGGTTTTTTAATTCTTGTATTTTTTTTATCTGCTCCCCTTGAAGGGACATATCTTCCATAGACTTCACAAGTTTCTCAAATGCATCTGGAACTTGGACTGGGATGGCAGATGAAATGTCTACTGATGTAATTCTTTCTTTTGTTCTAATTCCTATTAGAGGGAATCCCTCCAGTAGGGTAATGGCCATATTTACATTATGTTCTTTCTCCTTTATCAATTTATCCATTTCAGCCTCCATCTCTCTTATCTGTAAATTTTGTTCCATGATAAGCTTCAACATTTCCACTTTGTGACCTTTAGTTTCAACCACCTCTTTTGCTTGTGAATATTGAGTAGCTTGAAGCTTCAGTTACTTTCTCAAGGATGCTATATCAAAATTCTTCTTTCTTCAATAACTCCTCAAATTCCTTGACATTTGATGGGTCATACCGAATCTTTAGCACCAACTCTTCTAGTGATTTGATCTTATTGTCCTTGGTTAACAGGGATATTTTCTCCAGCTTCAATTGGGACTCGATGTTTTTCAGAGACACCTACAATTTTGAAGAAGTCAATGATGTTTTCGTCAAGGTGGAGAATATCATCTCCACTGTTTCCCTGTGCATGTCCACTTGTTCCACTGGATGGACCTCGTTCACATCAAACTCAAAAGAAGTGTTCTTGTCATCAAGAGTTGTCTTGGGATGAGGAACTTGTGCTTACAGGAATTCCATTTGCATTCTTCCTTTCTCTGTGTCCAATGGTGACAATAGTCTATGTTGAGAAGTGGAGGTCTACTTCCAGAACTGAGCATATGTGTTGTTGTTTAGGATTTCATTCCTCTGCTTGATCTGTTTGTACTTGTCAAATATATTTGACCTTGTTTTCTCATGCGATGATTCGGTTGACAAAGTAGTGACTATTTTTTTTTTAGGATAAATATGTGGATACTATAAACTGACTTTTTGAAAAGGTTGAGGAATGTGGTCCCTCTATGATTATGGTGGGCTTCATTTCTCCTTCTCTTAGCAGGTCTGGTGTGGGACTATTTTTGTCCCTTTTTCTCTAAACTTGGAAGTCTTCAACTGACACCTCTGTGACTGAAGGGGAAACCTCTTTCCTTTCTCTTTTTTATGTTTTTATTTGAGGTGTGTTGGTATGTGAAGAAGTTACAGTGGGAGGTTGTTCTTCTGTTTCCATCAATGTGTTCTCTTGCAAATATTTCTGATTCATATACTTTTCCACCTCTGACTTATGTATGTGATCATAAGGGGTTCTCGTTTGTTTGACCCTGAGCTCTAAGATGACCCCAAATGGGTCATAATTCCATCTAAAACTCTGAGTGAAACTCATATGTTTCAAGAGGTTTTCTTCCTCTTCTCCTGCAACTCTATTATTGCATATGAAAGAGCCAATTTGGGTCCTCATTCTGAGTTGTTGTTTATTCTTGACTGAAACATAATGGATATCATCAGAGTTCACCATCTACCTGATGTATTCCAATGAAAATATCCTTACAGGGAGATATTTTGACAGTCTGTATGGTGGAAAATTACATCCATACACTCTTATTTCAGTTTGGTTTTGGTATAGATACTAATCTTTTGTTTTGGCTAGATCAAAGAGGTGAAGGATTCTATGAACTTATTCCTTGATTCTTGGATCTGTTATGCTTCTCATCATGCAAACCACTTGGTGATAAAATTGGTCAATGAAATCATTGAAGATGAATTCAGTTGAATTTTTCCTCACTAGTGATGTCCATGAAGTCACTGACTGTGAGTTTCCTTCTTGATCCAATTTATAAAAATCACATGGAAACCTGTCTCACTGAAAAACAAGAATAGATACACCATCACTGAGGAATATCTTAACATTCCTTCTGTTGAAAACTTGAAAATATAATCATGTATCTTATCACTCAAAAAATGACTGAAATCAAATTGAACCGTGCCTTTTTCTTCTTTGCAAAAAATGGACAGAAAACCTAAGATAGGTTCATCTGCCCATTCATCTAAAAGGTATCCTAATAGGTAACATAGGATAGAAATAGTATAGTTTTTCGTGACAGAGAATATGGAGGACGGATAGGGAGGGTTTTTCTTGGGCAACTGAGCATCTTCTAGTAGAACAATTTCAAAAATCTTAGAAATAGAGCTTCTGGTAGAGGTTGTTTAGGGATTCGACAGAAAAAGGGACTACAGAGTTAGTTTTTGGGATCTATAGCATCTGATTAATGGATTCGGGGGTAATGTTGAACAAGGTCTCCCCAGAAGAGGAAACTATGGCCCTTTGGTCAGGAAAATAATGGGCATGGCATTTGAAGGCGAATTTCGGGAAGTGGAAGGTCTGAGGGAGCATGTTTAGAGGAAAATTCGACTCTCAGAGTCCAATTTCATTACTGTGATCCAAGAATATATCCTTTATCTAGAAGTTTAATTCAAAGAAATCAAATTCATACTTCGTCTCTGCAATCTTGTAGTCCTTATTTGGCAGGGGAATATGATCCAGATCGACGGTAGTGGGAAGGATCAGATTCTCAGATGTCTTAGCAGATTTGTCTTTGGTATCCATGACTAAAAGAGTTCTCAGGTGAATTAATGGAGGAATGTAATTACCCGGGTTAATTGTGTCTGTCAACAGTGAACTTTGGTGGGAGTTGGCTTGAAAGCTGGATTTGGCGCGGTGTCGACAGTCTATGGATATGAAAATAGTGTCACAGTGGTGAAGGAACGGGGTTTTACAATGAAACGGAGGTGTCTGTTATGGCGCGGGGTGATGACAGGGAAATTAACGGTCACGAGTAAGGCATTGATTGGCTAATGGGTATGTGGGGTGTGACGTGAGACAGGTGAAAGTGGGGTACAGTGGCAAAGTGAAGTGGGCAGTATTGGGTATGTGGTTTGGTAGGATTCCAAAAGGGGGGGTAGGTGGGAAGTGGATTTGAGTGGGGTGGGTCTGAAATGTTGATAGGGTGAAACGTTAGGTGGGGCTAGGGCAGGGGAAACCTCTTTTTTGGACCCCCCACTATTAAAGGAGGAAAGGTCGGGAGGGCCTGAAATGCCCTGAGGGTCGTCGATTTGGGCACTACTAGATGTCGTCGATAAAACTTGTACAAATTTTAGTTGCAACACGACAAAGAGTCTTATCCATAAGGAAAATTAGGATAAAATCATACAATGGGTAGCGTTAAGCTCACGCTTTCTCATTTTTTCACCAAGGTCTTATTTCCTAAGTTTAAAACATCAAAATAAATACTCAAATAAACGGGTATTTTAACAATCTCTTTTAAATTTTTATTAAAATAAACATCACTAACCTAACTCCCAACCTAAAAAACTAACTTATTAATCCATCTTAGACTGTTGGATTAATTGTGACTCTAACCAAGCTATTTTGGCCAAGATAAAATTGTTTGACCAAATCTGTTCACTAACCTATCAACATAAATTTAAAAGGCCTCATCATGATTATACAGTATGAGTCAAACCAATTTTTTTTTTCATGGGGTTTTAAATTTTCTCTTTTATTTTTTTTTTTTATACCCTCATTTCAGTTTTTCTTTTTTTATCCTTTTTCTTCTTTTTTCTTTTTTCTTTTCTTTTTCCTTTTCTTTTTTTTTTAATTTTTGTAAATCATTCGCAGAATAAAATATTGTTTACAATAAAATATGACTAGAGGAATAAATTCTAATCACCACGTGATACTATGAAATATAGGGCTATAACAGTGGCTCCACTTGGTGATGGTGCTCTCCTTTTGAGGTGCCAAGAACGAGCTACTTGTTGCCTTGAATATTCTTCTCCAACACTTTTTTGCATTCTGATTTTCTTTCTTATAAATGTAAATTTGGTGATATTGATCAGTGGCTTACTACCTTCTTTTCGGGTTTTAACCACTTGATAAAAATCACCCACACCTGACATAAAAAGTAAAATGGTGTTTACAATGAAATGAGTGAGAAAAATCTTCATTCCTGTGAAACATAGTGTTTGAGCATTCTTCCATTGACAGGTCCTCCTGGAAGATCTACTCCATCAATATCCTTGATCAAAAATTCATTGCTTCCTCTTTAGGCACGTATTATGAATGGGCCTTTCCATAAATTATCAAATTTTCCATGTTTACCCTTTTCTTCATTCCTTGAGTCACATTTCAGTACTTTCTGTCCTAACTGGAAATCATCAACCTTGGTTGTCCTGGATTTTATTGATATTTTCCCGAATCACCTGAGTTTGGTTGTAGACCTCTTTTTTGGATTGTTTTAGCTATATAGTTTGATTGATTCTTCTTTGGATGTCATTTGGTTCTACCTGTACTTCCTCCAATAACTTCATGACAGGAACAACTAAACAAGTAGGAAAGACAACATCCATTCCATATACCAAATGGTATGGATACATACCAATTGACCTCTTTGTAGTAAGTCTGTCTACCCATAGTGCATGTACCAACTTATTGTTCCATGATTGTTTGTTGTCCTGAAACATCTTCTTCATGATGTTGACTATAATCTTATTTGAAAACTCTACTAATCAATTTCCCTGAGGGTAATAGGTTGTAGAGTGTCCTAAGGTGATATGATATTTGCTGCAAAAATCTATCATCTTTTTTTATTTGAATGTTCCTGCGTTGTCAGTGATAATTTTTCTGGGGCATCCAAATCTAGAAAGAATTTTAGTTTCCAAAAACTTTGAGATCACAACATCAGTGGCTTGACTGGTGGGTACAACTTCAATCCATTTGGTGAAATAATCAGTGGTTGTGAAAATCTACTTGTGCTGACCTGATTAAGGTGGGTGAATTTCTCCAATGAAATCCAAACCCCATTGTTGAATTGGAAATTCAAGTGAAATTGGCTTCAAGGGTAAAGGTAGAAGTTTCCTTTTTCCTTCAAAGATTTGGAATTTATGACAGGATGTCACTTTCTTATGGACATCTCCAAATAAAGTTGGACAGTAGAAGCCAACACTAACAATTTTATTGGCAGTGGTCTTCCAATTCAAATTTCCACCATATTCTCCTTCATGGAATTCCTGCAAAGCTTTATCAGCTTCATCTTTCAACAAACAATTTAGTAGAATCCCTCCAACATATTTCCAATACAAATTTCCATTCAAAATACAATACTTCGTAGCTTTGAGTTTTAGAAATCTAGCTTCAGTTTTAGTTAAACTAGGAGGAGCTTGTAGATGATTTAAAACAAAAATAAGGTATGCATACGAGGGAGAGTTTGAGAAAAAACTCTTTAACTTGGGGAGTCACCTTCTCTTCTTGTTCATCAATTTCAGCTCTAAAATTAATATCCAAAGCATGGAAGTTTGACTCAACCATCAGTTTGGCTAATCCTTGACCTCTGATAAGCTTGGTTGGTTTGATCTTAATATCATACTCAAGGATCGCAACAATCCATTTACCCCTTCTTACATCTGGATTGTCTTGGGTCAGAATATCTTTCACCACAACATTAGGGACATAAGCAATAATATGTGAGTGGATAATTTATACTCTGAAATCTTTAATTTCTTTCACCAAAGCAAAATATTTCCTTTTCATGATGTTATAATTCAATGAAGCATCTCTCAGGGATTTAGTGAAGAAAGCAATAAGTTGTTCATGGCATTCACTTTTGTTCTACAAAAGAATTGTTGCAATGGTATGCTCAGAGGAAAAAGAGAATAGGAGGAAATCTTTTTTGTAATTAGGACTGATAAGCGTAGGGGATTGGGTTAAGGCATGTTTCACTTGATGAAAGGAATTTTTTTCTTCTATGGTCCATTTTATTTTTTTATCTTTTTTCAAGATATTTATAATGTTTCTAAGAAGTTATCCCAGGTTCGGGATAAATCTTCTTAGAAATTTTATTTTTCCTATGAAAGACCGCAACTCTTTTATGTTTCTAGGATGATCTATTTTTTGAATGGCTTCAATTGTGCTAGGATCTGTTTTGATTCCATCCTTAGATATGATGTGTCCTAACAGTTTATATTCCTCTAGACCAAACAATTTTTTCTTGGGATTTATGAGATTCTGAATATCCTTCATTTTTCAAAAAAAATTCTAAGGTGGAGTAAGTGTTCTTCATCTGTTTTTGAAAGAAATCTAGGAATCACCTACAAATCATATTCAGTAAAACATTGCAAGAAATCTAGAACAACATTTATGTAGGCCCTCAGTCTTGGGTGTTTGGCAAAGTATTCACCTTTGATCTATTTTATGATAAGTTCAGAATCACCCCCTACTTTGCACCAAGTTTTTTTAACAATTTCAGGCCTAGCATTAATGCTTCATACTCGGCTATATTGTTGGTGCACTGAAAATTTAATTTGTAGGAATGGCTTTATGTATATCTTTATTTTGAGTATGAAACCCATACTCCAGCTCCATATCCTTCTTTACTGACAACACCATCAAACTCTAAAATCCTCAGAGGTTCTATTGGTTTATCAAATTGTATTATCACTATTTTATCTTCTTCAGGGGTTTCTTTGCTTTCCTCCAAGTTATACACATCGTCCTCCAATTTTTCAATTTGACTTTCCATGTCTCCATCATTATCATCAAGATCAGAATGAACAGAGTATAAGCGGTTGTTATGTGGTTTCTCTTGACTATTGACCATGTATTGCATCAGTATCTCCCTATATAATATTCTCTGTTGACCAAATAATAGAATGGTGGCATAAGACATGTCCAGTTGTAGGGTACCCTGTAATTTGGATACCCACAATCGAGACAAAAAAATGCCATACTTTGGTGGTATGTATGCAACAATAATGTCCATAAACATGCTTTTGGATGGGATTTGTGCCAAAGTAATGCACAAATATTTTATCAAACCTATGCATTTATCTTTTATTGGATCAAAGGAGTATAAATACTTGTAAGGCCTGGTGATATTGAGTCCCAATTCCTCCATCCCAGTCTTAGGAATCAGGTTGTGAGAAGCACCAAAATATAGCATAGCATTTTATAAAGTTTTATTATGAATATTTAAGTTGATGTAAAAAGGAGGAAAAAAACCACTTTCAGCTTTTCCCTTAACGTCAGGCCCAAACAACAACTCTGGTTGATCATAAAAAATGTTCACTATGTCTGTACCCACTCTGGGTTCTCTGTTCAGGTCTTTGATCACTTGTGATCTGTAATAATTCTTGTTCATTAATTCTAACAGAGGAATAGGTATTTTGAGTTTAGCCAATTCACTTTCTAGACTGAATGTGGTAAGCGTTTTATTTTGATTAGGAGAATCTGATTTCTCAACCACATTCATCTGTGTAGTGGGATTGGGTTGACTGGTGGAGGGAACATCAGTTTGATTTGTCTGTGGTATAGAGTGAGGTGTTCTTTTTGTTGGGACCTCTAAGTTTTTATTTTTAGGAACTTTCTTGGCAAGTATATCTGAGTTTTTCTTAAATTCAAAAGCTCTCTTGGTTGGATTATCATTAGACTTCTTACTTCTCAAGTTGTACTGCCTATGAACTTCCATTATTGCATTATCAAAAACGTGTTGATCTGATTCTTCCTCATCAACTTGAGCCTGTGAAAGGAGGAAAATATCGTGTTCTTCTTAGGTAAGAAAAATAGAATCATTGTCATTTATTCCCATAAGATTTATGTGAACATAATCAAGTCCCTCAATTGTTTCTTCCCCCTCATCAACATATTTTTCTAGAAAAGGTGGCCTAATCTGTTGATCAGGGCCTCACTGTTATGTTTGCTCTCTAGGTTCTCTTTGTCTAATTTGGGGAAGATTTCTCCTAAAATTAGGATTTCGTATTTCAGGAGTAGGATGATTCTCTCTAGGTGGGTTCCTATTAGTGATTTCTAATCTTTACATCATTCTTTCCATAGTTTTGACTAAGGAATCTATTTTAGCATCTGCAATTGAAGTGGATGATTCTTTCGTGATAGTTACTCTTCTTTCTTTTCTTTTTGTATCTCTCCTAGCCAACATATTTTCCTCTACACTCACAACACATTTTTTCATTTCTTCCAAAGTTGCAGGGTTTCTCTCTTTCAATTGGTAGGACATGTAGCATCAAAACCATCAAGGAACTTAATCATAGATAATCCTTGAGGAGGTTTGATGTTAGTTGGAATTTCATTATAAATATTGTTTAAACGAGTGCAATAATCATGTACACCTTCCTCTTGGTTTATTTTGATACTTTCATATTCAGATAAAATTTGAAGTGGATTTTTCTCTACTTCCCATCTATTGAGAAAAAACTAGTGAAAGGAAACAATAACATTAATTCTAGAAGGAGGTAAGGTTTTGAACCATTTCTTAACATCACTAGTTAAACTTTGTGCAAAAAGTATCATTTGGACATCTGCCTCATCTACTTCTTCCAGGTCAAAGAAGTCATTTATTTTGTCAACATGTTGTTGTGCATTCATTCTTCCAGTGCCATCAAACTGAGGAATCCTATTTTGATAATCCTAGGGCATATTATGTAAGGGAGAAACCAAAACAAGGGGAGCATATCTTGTTGCCATGATTCATGGAGGAGGTTGGATAGCAAGAACTCTTATAGTGGGTTGTGTGGTAACCTATATAATTGTTGGAGAAGTGATAAAAGAGGTGGAAGAAGTAGGGCCGGGGGATATCTAATGCGTTACTTGAGGATTGATAGAAGATGCGGAGGAAAGGGCAGAAAGTTCAACAAAATGTTGAATGTAGGCTTTGTGTAAAGATTGATCAAAGTCTGATGCTAGATCTTGTAATTTCTCAAAGTCTTGAAGGATTTTCTTATCAATATCTACTCCAAGAGAGTGTCTTTCAGGGGTTATAGGTTGGAGGATGGCTTGATCTAGAACTGTTTCATCGAAAAATCTATCATATTTGATTATGGAAACGCTATGCTCAAAAGGTAGATCAAAGTAGATGTATTGGATTGTGACAAACTTCTATGGAAGAGAGGTGTCCCTAGGAAGAGGACTACTACTCCCTTGACTTTCTATTGTACTTCCCTTTTTGATTAATTTTTCTGGATTATCTACTACTTTTACAGGTTTTGGATCCGGGTGAGATCTGGTATGAATTTTTTTTGGAGCCAGAACTTAAACTTTTAGAAACATAATTAATTTTTTACAAGTTTTAACACCCTATGAAAATGTATCTCTTCAGATTGGATCTTTGATTGTTCATAAATAAATGTTTCTTATCTAGGGAAGACAATTCATAAAGTTGGAAATTTTTTCAGTCCTGAGTATTGTCCCCACTATGTTAGCACTCTGTAATTCCTAGAGGTTGTCGAAGGGTAGAATAAATTGATAGAGGTGACTATCAAAACCACTTTTGAAGCTAGGATCTAGCCTTGCCAGCTTCAAAGAGGGATGTCTATGTAAGATTTAGATTTGTTTAAGTTTTTTAAATGTTAGGCTAGTTATGATAGTCTGAATTTGTTTGTTTGTTTGTAATAGTTGGCTGAAAGAATGCATTAATTTTCCATTGGGCTATGGGGTCTGTATTAAAGATGAGGATTAGATTCATCTTTTTATGAGGTTTTATTCATAGGGTAAGGAAATAAAACTGTTGGATATATTCATATTAAATAGGGTGAATAAGACATAAAATACATGTGAGTCCACTAAGCAAAGGAGAAGTTAACAATCACCTTATTTAATTTTAGATCAAAACATATAGACTATTAAGAGGCCAGAGACAGAGTATACAAGATACATTTTGTTCTATTGATTTCCTTTTAATGATTATAATTTGAAATACATAAATGATAAAAAAGAATAAGAAAACATTCAACAAAGAGAGAGAAACATCACAAACAATCTGACACAAGAATTATGTGAACAAGCTTGTTTTATTACTGGTTGATCCTTTTGAAAAAGTTACACAATAGCTCATGGGTGAAAAAATCAACCCTCAATACTTTGAAGGAAGAAGTATTTATAAAATTATTTACATCAGATCCTGTCATAAATGACCAGGATATTATGGAGGAAATATCTAACTAATTAGATATAATATTAAAAAATATATGAATTATGTTAATCTATTCGGATCCTTGATACTGATTTTGTGGAAGTAGTTGGTGACTCATATATTTGACTTGGTTGGCTGCTCCATGATGACTCGAACCTCAAAATTATCTTTACTCAAGTAAAGAACATAGATCTTCCCATCTTTTTTTACTAGGGATGGAAACCTTGAGTAAATTTTTGTATATCTCGTCCATCTCAGTATACATGGAAAAAGTGGTTTTGGAGATGAAAATATGTTTTATCTCATGCTGGATGCTCAGGTCCAACTGTAGTGTCTCTAGGAAATATTTACTAGTAATGCTTCACTGTATACCTACAAACTTAAAACTGTCCTTTTCCACTGCATCGATCTTCTGTTTTTAGTCTGACAGAGTGATTATCTTGTCATTGAGTACTAATAGTCCAGGGAGACATTTCTTATGTAGTACCTCAATCTTACTGAAAAATATTTGAACTCCATTGTCCATCACCTGAGCCTTCTCCTCTAGCTGTAGAATCAATCCTTTCTTGGTCAGGACCTTCTTGACCTCAAGGATGGTCTATTTCATGTCTTCAATCTCCATTTCTACTAACTCCTTCTTGTTTTTGGATTTTAGGAATTTGATGAGTTCAATGGCCTCTGCAGGTCTTTCTCCTAGCTCTTCTTTGATTTTCCCAATTGCTTCTTTGTCCTTCCGCACCAGTTCATGTTTTTCAAAGATGATCTGTATGAATGGCCATATTTCTACCATGGACCTGTTGATATCCACCCAGATGTTTTCCCTAGATTCAGATAAGGCCTTTTCCATTATAGTCTCTTTTTGTAACTGTTGTAGTTGTTGACTAAGTTCGTGAGACTTATGCATTTCTGCATGGTGACTGGTCTGAAACATAGACTTCAGCTCTTGGAGTTTTTTTAATTCTTCTTGTATTTTTATGATCTCCTCCCCTTGAAGGGACATGTCTTCCATACACTTCACAAGTTTCTTAGATGCATCTGGACCTTGAAGTGGAATGGTTGATGGAATCTCTACTGATGTAACTCCTTCTTCTGTTCTAATTCCTATCAGAGGGACTGCCTCTAGTGGGGTAATCTCCATATGTACATTATGTTCTTTCTCATTTATCAATTTATCCATTTCTTCCTCCATCTCTCTTATCTGTGCATTTTGTTCCATGATAATCTTCATCATTTCTTCTTTGGGGCCTTCAGTTTCAGCCACCTCTTTTGCTTGTGAATCTTCAGTAGTTAGAACCTTCAGTTTTTTTCTCAAGGATGTTATATCAACATTATTCTTCTTCAATAATTACTCAGCTTCCTTGACATTCGATGGGTTATACCAAATCTTTAACACCAACTTTTCTAGTGATTTGATCTTATTGTCCTTGGCCAAAGAGGGGATTTTCTAGAGCTTCAATTGGGAATAGATGTTATTTAGAGACACTTGCAATTTTGAAGCATTCAATGAGGTGTTTGTCAAGGTGGAGAATATCATATCCCCTCTTTTCATGTGCATGTCCATTTGATCCACTGGATAGACCTCCTTCACATCAAACTCAAAAGAAGTCTTCTTGTAATCAATAGTTGTCATGGGATGAGTAACTTATGCTTGTGGGAATGCCATTTGCATTCTTCCTTTCTTTGTGTCAAATGCTGATAATAGTCTATGTTGAGAATTGGAGGCCTGCTTCCAGTACTGATCATATGTGTTGTTATTTAGGAGTTCATTCATTTGCTTGATCTCTTTGTACTTGTCAAAGATATTTGACCTTTTTTTCTCATGAGATGATTCAACTGACAGAGTAGTGTCTGTTTGTTTTTTACATGAAGACGTGGAAATTATAAATTGACTATCTGAAAATGTTGAGGAATGTTCTCCCTCCATGACTATGGTGGACTGCATTTATCCTTTTCTGAGCACGTCTGGTGTGGGACTAGTTTTGGCCCTTTTCACTAGACTTGGAAGTCCTCAGCTGACACCTGTGTGACTGAAGGGGAAACTTCTTTCCTTTCTCTCTTTTCTATTTTTATTTGAGGTGTGTTGGTGTGTGAAGCGGTGACAAGGGGATGCTATTCTTTTGTTTCCAACAATGTGTTCTCTTGAAAATTTGTTTGATTCATATACTTTTCCACCTGTGGATTATGTATCTGAGCATAACGGGTGCTCTTTTATTTGACCCTAAGCTCTGATATGACACCAAATGGGTCATAATTCCATGTGAAACTATCAGTGAAACTCATCTCTTTTAGTAGGTTATCTGCCTCTTCTCTTGCAGCTTTGATGTTGCATATGAAAGACCCAATTTGGGTCTTGATTCTGAGTTGTTTTTTCTTCATAACTGAAAAAAATGGATGTCATCAGAGTTCACCATCTGCCTAATGTATTCCAATGCAAATATCCTTACAAGGATATATTTTGGTAGCCTATAGGGTGGAAACTCACACCCATACACTCTTATTTGAGTGTGGTTTTGGTATAGATACCAATATCATGTTTTAGCTAGATCAGAAAGGTGAAAGATTATGTGAACTTCTTCATTGATTCTTGGATCTATTTAGTTGTTGAACATGGAAACCACTTCATGATAAAATTGGTCAATGAAATCCTTGAAGCTAAATTCAATTGATTTTTTCCACACTAGTGATGTCCATGAAGTCACTGACTGTGGGTTTCCTTCTTGATCCAATTTCTGAAAAGCACATGGAAACATGTTTGAATAAAAATACAAGAATATATACACCATCATTGAGGAATATCTGAACATTCCTTCTATTGAAAACCTGAAAAGATAATCATGTATGTTACCACTCAACAAATAACTGAAATCAAATTGAACTGCCACTTTTTCTTCAATGGAAAAAATGGATAGAAAAGCTAAGATAGGTTCATATACCCATTCATCTGAAAAGTATCTTAACAGGTAATAGAGGATATAAATAATTTGGTTTCCCCTGACAGAGAAGATGGAGGATGGATAGGGAAGGTTTTTCTTGGGCAACTGGGCGTCTTCTAGAAGAAAGATTTTGAAAATGTGGGCTCTTTGGGAGAAAGAGAGCGTCTATTAGAGGTCGTCTGGGGCTTCAACAAAAAAAGGGATTGCACAGTCAATTTTTGGGATATGTAGCATCTGATTAATGGATTCACGGGTAATGGTGAATAGGGTTTCTCCAGAAGATGAAACTATGGCCCTTTGGCCGAGAAAATAATGGGCTTGGAATTTTAGGGAGAATTCCGGGAAGTGGAAAGTCGAAGGGAACATGTACAGAGGAAAATTGGAATCCCAGAGTCCAATTTCGTAGCTATGATCCAGGAATATATCCTTTAACCATAAGTGTAATTCGAATAAGTCGAATTCACACTTCGACTCTGTAATCTTGTAGTCCTTATCTGCAAGGGGAATATGATCCAGGTCGACCGGAGGGGGAAGGATCAGATTCTCAGACATCTTAGCGGATTTGGATTTGGGAGCCATGAATAATAGAGTTCTAAGATGAATTAATGGAGGACTGTAATTACCTAGGTTAATTGCATCTGTCGATAGTCAATTTTGGTGGTAGTTGTTTTGAAATATGGATTTGGCATGGTGTCGACAGTGTATGGATCTGCAAATAGTGTCAGAGTGGTTAAGGAATGAGGTTTTATAGTGAAACAAAGGTGTCCATTATGGAGTGGGGTGATGATGGGGTGATTAACAGTTATGGGGAGGGAATTGATTGGATAACATGTATGTGGGGTGTGACGTGCGATAGGTGAAAGTGGGGTACGATGGTAGAGTGAAGTGGGCGGTATTGGGTAGGTGGTTTGGCAGGATTCTGGAGGGTGGGGTAGGTTGTAAGTGGATTTGAGTGGGGTGTCTGAAATGTTGAGAGGGTGACACGTTAGGTGGGGCCAGTGCGGGGGAAACCACTTTTCCAGACCTCCCCATCATTAAAGGAAGAAAGGTCGGGAGGGGGGGGGTCCTAAATACATTGAGGGTCGTTGATCTGGGTGTTGTTAGATGTTTCTCATGAAAATTTTGTGGATTTTAGTTGCAACAGGACAAACAGTCTTATCCATAATAAAACTTAGGATAAAATCATACAATGGGTAGCGCTAAGATCACCCTTTCTCATTTTTTCACCAAGGTTTTATTTCCTAAGTTAAAAACATCAAAATTTACTCAAATAAAAGGGTATTTTAACAATCCCTTTTCAACTTTTATTAAAATAAACATCACTAACCTAACTCCTAACCTAAACAACTAACTTATTAATCCATCTTAGAGTGTTTGAATAATTATTAGTCTAACCTAGGTAATTTTTCCAATTTTAAGTGTTTCACCAAATTTATTCACTAACCTAGCAAGATAAATTTAAAAGGCTTGATCATGATTATACAGTATGAGTCAAACCA
>JASDQU010818527.1:0-11434 GCA_032191745.1 Picea mariana | reverse complement strand
TTTTGTTTTTGTTTTTATTTTTGTAAATCATTTGAAGAATAAAATATTATTTACAATAAAATATGACTAGAGGAAGCAATTCTAATCACCAGGTGATACTATGAAATATAGGGTTAGAACAAACGTATGCAATGTTATGATTTATGTATCTAGCCCTATATTTTATAATATTTCAAAAGGTCCACAATATATCGCTAACAACTTCGGGAAACTACCGAATCTTAATGAACTTTTTTTCTCCTTCACTTTTAAGAACATGTGTTCACCCACTTTAAAATCTCTAAACACTCTATTCTTGTCAGCATAACATTTCTACCTGTCCTGGACAAACTTTAAATTATGCTTGATATTTTTCATGTTCTCTTCCATTTCCTTTAAAAAATCCGGTTCAACAAGTACTCTCTTTGTTGGATTATCCCAACTCATTGGTTTGTTACACTTTCTTTCATACAATGACTCAAATGGATTCATTTTTAGTGAGGTCTGATATCCATTCTTGTAGAAAAATTAAACTAAATGAATATAATATTCCCACTTGGATGGTTTATCCATTACATACATTTGAAGGATTTCCTCAATTATTATGTTAGTCCTCTTTGTTTTCCCATCACACTTTGGTTGATACATTGTACTGAGATATAGATTTGTCCCAGAGCCTTTGAACAAACCCTTCCAAAAATTTGAAGTAAACTTTGGATCCATGTCTGAAACTATCTCCTTAGGATCTCCATGTAGTCTAGAAACTTATTTCATATAGATTTATGAAATATTTGTTTCCTTGTATGTAATCTTCACTCAGGTAAAATTCATTTTTTTAGTTCATTTATCCACCACCACCATGATGGAATAAAGTTTCTTCATTATTTTTGGTAGCTTAGTAATGAAATCAACTGTGACAACTTCCCACTTCCATTTTCGAATGAGAAATGACTACAATAACCCCAATATATTCCTATTGTTTTTCATTTCCTTCTAACATTCTAGACATACAAATATGTAATTAGCCACTTCTTTCTTCATTCATAGCCAAACGTATTGGCTTCTCACAAATGCAATTTTTTTCTAATATCTTGGGTGCCCCGCATATGGAACGTTGTGCATTTACTTCAGCACTACGTTTTTTTTCTCATTAGAATTCGACACATTTTGTTTGTTCTTGTACATGAGAATTTCATCTTCTTTCAACTCATAAAGATTAAGTTTCATCTGAAAATTACCTTGTTATAATTTTTATTTTATGTTCACATATTGTTGATCTGAATTTTCAACTTCAATAATTGTATATTTTGGATCGGTCATGTACATGGTAATGGTTCCAACATGCACTTGATTATCCCGCCTACTGAGTGCATCATGCACTTGATTTTATTTGTGCTTTTTATGCTTAATTTCAAGGTCGTATTCACTCATAAATTCCATCCATCTTGTTTGTCTAACATGTAATGTTGGTTTTCCAAACAAATGATTTAGATCATAGTAGTCTGCCCTTAGTTAAAATTTATTTTCCATGAGGTAAAGTCTCCATATTTTTAGTGCATGTACAAATTCTTCTGACTATAGATCATGGGTAGAATAATTCTTCTCATGTTCTTTTAATTTTTTAGGCTCGTAACATACCACATGGTATGTTTTACTAAGGAATCCACCAAGCTATTACTTGCGTGCATTTCTTCACAAACCAAAATATTCATCCTTATATGCAATATTCAAGATTGGTGCACTTTTCAAGGTGTACTTCAGTTGCCGAAAGATTTATTCACAATTGGAAGTCCATTCAAACTTCACTCCCTTATTTTTCAAAGGAGTGATTCAACTTGCAATCTTTGAGAATCTTTTTATGAATCTTTTGTAATAAAACCCATGAATAATCTAACCTCTGTGACAATTCTTGGTGATGACCATCCTCTAGTGGCCTCTATCCTCTCAGGATCAACTACTATCCCCTCTACGAAAATGATATGCCCCAAGTAGTGAATCTTCTTTTGGTGAAAAATGCATTTATTTAGCTTATCATACAATATATGCTCCCTCAAAACTTGCAACACCATTTTCAATGTTTTTCATGTTCCTCTTATGATCAAGAGTAGACGAGTCTATCAATTAGGAAAACAATTACAAACTTGTACAATACTCCCTAAACACTCCATTCATTAGGGACACAAAAAATTGATAGGGCATTTAATAGTCCAAATGGTACTACCATGAATTTATAATACCCATATATTTTCCTAAATGTTGTCTTGATGATGTATTATTCCTTTATCCTCACTTGATGATAACATGATCTCAAGTCAATATTGGAAAATATTTGTGCTTCTTTCAACTCATTAAATAAGTCATCAATTCTTGGAAAAGGATATTTGTTCTTTATTGTGTCCTTATTTAGTTGTCAAAAATAAATACAAAGCCTTAGGGTTTCATATTTCTTCTCACAAAAATAACCAGGGATCCCCAAGGAAACACACATGGACATATATACCCCTTCTTTAAAAATTTCCAGGTTAAATATGCAATTCTTTAAATTATGGTTTTCCCATTCTATAAGGTGTCTTGGACATTGGGGCACTTCCTAGCACCAAGTCAATATAGAAATCAACATCTCTCTTTGGTGGAAATCCGGAGATTTGTCTAAAACCATCCTCAAAATCCCTCAAGACTGGATGGTTGTTAACGTTTTCCACATTATCTTAGGTTTTCTCTTCCATATGGGCTACAAAAATATGGCATCCCTTCCTGAAACGCTTCTTCAACTGCATAGATGAAATCTCTTTAATAGCTACAACTCTTCGATTGCCCTGAATCTTTCCTTGTTTCCCTTCTTCGTCAAGACATGTGATTGACTTGTTGTAACAATCTAGGACAACATGATCTTTTTCCAACCAACCAATGTTAATTATATAGTCATATTAACCCAATGGTATAATTTTCACATCTAAGTTTGTGCTAAATCCATTCATATATATTTTACAATCTTTAACCAACTCATTGACTTTCCCCTTAGCCTGTGTGGCTAACTGAAATAACCATGATTTCTTATGCTTAGTCCTTTGCAAGTGAAACATTTAAACAATGTTAGAATTTATGTAACTATGGCTAGTTATATAATCAATTAAAATTGATTTGGGTTTTGTCAATATTACCTTCCACTTCAATCATGGGGGATTGATATTCAACATGCTTGTTGTCCAAGGATGCATAAAACTTTGGCATGTTTCCTCCCATATTTCCACTATTTCATCCTCTTGAATGTTTTGAATAGTCCTCATTCTTTCTCCTTTGTGAGGGAAGTCCCTATATAAGTGATTTCTCTAACATCCCCAACATTTTACAGGTTGTTGCCTTGGCCTTTTCCCAAATGAATTTGCAGTCCTATGCTCATTTTGGCTTCAAATTCCTTTCTAATTTGCTTGGGTGTTGTTCTTGAAAAAGGGTGGCTTTAAAACTTTTCTCCTTTGATTCTTTTTTCCTTCATCTTGTCATTCCAAGGATTTTGGAAAACTGGTCTTCCTGATTCTATTCATAAATATTCCTTTCTCTACTTATGGTTTCCTAAAAGGTTTGGGGGTTATCATACTGAATCTTTTCACTATATAAGGAGTATAACCAACTTCGAAACCTTTTGATTTTGACCTTCTCATATTCTATGAAGTCAACATATTTCATAAATTCAAAGAATCAATTCTCATATTCGTCCATTGTCATGATTCCTAACTTGAGTTCAAATAACTCTTTTATCTTCCTTTCATAGTAATGCTCATATAAATATTTCTCTTCAAAATATCCTTTTAACTCACTCCACAAGACTCACTTCTCATGAAGGTTATTCACTTGCTGAAAATCTTATCCCACCACATGGATGCCTTTCCTTGCAAGTGGTAGGTTGCAATTCTATATTATACCATTGAGGGGTAATCATGAAACTCAAAATATTTCTTCATTTACAATAGTCAAGGTTCGACCTTTTCCCCTTTCCTGTGCTCAACATTGAAAGTTGGTGGCTTGATTTTTTGAAGTTCTCCTTGCAATATGTCTACCTCAGGCCTTCTCCATTTCCTCCTAATAGGAATTATGCATGGGATGCCCCATGTCCATAAACATGCATGAGTCATTTTGGTGGATTTTCTTGGAGAATGATGACACTTGTCCATGCTTCTTTACTTCCTATAATTTTAATGATCATCCTTTTTTATTTGAGATCTGGATGTTGTCACTTGTCTAGAGCTAACCACTTTCCTGGTGCTAGAATATTTGTTGACTTTATTACGAAACGTATTTAAGCTCTGAAATATATCTTCATGACATTTCATAATCCTTTCATTATCATCTCTATAACTATGCATTTCTCTATGCATACTTCTCATAGTTACATGTTCATGGCATTCCTTTCTTCCATTTTACGTTGTCTCAACATTACCCATCCTTCCATGCATACTTATGAACTCTTCCTCATGGATATATGACCCCTCAACATCATTCATAACTCCATTACTCATATAAGAACCAAAGTCACTTTCCTCTGCCTCTAATTCTACAAGAAATGTGCATGTAATGATTAATGTTAGAACATGCATAACATAAAACATTTCATCAATTAGAATATATGTTACTCTTTATCCCAATTTATGAAAGACACGATGCACCAAATAAAAATATGATTCTTAATATGCATTCATCTCTTAGACAACATTCCAACGGATGTACTCATGACTCAATCTGAGTTCTAAGAGAAAAGTTACAACATTTATAAGTTGCAATTTCCACTCTTTTACTACTACAGAATATATTTTATTATTTTCTGAGAAATTTTAGAACAAAATTCAAAATTATGAGTGGAAATATGTATTCTACTACTCAATATTTTTCCAAGGACTATTTGTTTACTTAATTCTCAGCTCCAAGCTCAAAGTTATGTTCCAGAGAAGTTTTGACTATTTAGTGGTGTTTTCTTTCTCTTCCTGCACATTTTAACATACCCATATTATAAATATGTCTTCATGGTTGTTTTCTATGGTTCATAAATTTTCCATAGACTACTCTTGTGCCCCAAACAGACTTTTGAGCAAGGAGTTATTACTTCTGGAAGAAATCCAGTTTCGAAATTTTACCTGTACTATTTTGGATGTAACTTTCTCTTATGAGATTTATTTTTCATCTGTAATAACTCATTGGATAGATCTATATGAATTATTTTATTTTATCTATAGAGACAAAGTACACCTTGGTACACTTTATTTTTGTCAATTTTGACTGGCTAAAAACGTCATTTAGGGCCTCAAAATTGCCCCGCAAGTTAATGACCTTCAAAAACCACAAATTTTGAAATAAAATTGATTGTTTTACTGTGTTACCTACTAGTAAATATAAGTCATTGAGCTCATATAGTATGAAATATGAGTCATTGATTTGACTTTATCCACCATCAACCATCGCCATTCTACTTTGGGCACGCACAACATTTTTCCCAACCTACAGACCCTACCACAGGCCATCGGCCTAATCCCTTGACAATGAATTCCCAACACCATGCTAAATCATCCTTCCTAACCATTGGTCATAAGTCTTCGATAATTTTCATTTGAAAATGAAATTCCTTATCAATATGGCCAATGCCTCACCATCGACCCATCGGTCGTCGGTCATTTCCCTTGGAAACCACTTGTAACAAATTATTAAACCACCTAACCCAACCATAAGCCATAAACTACTTTTTTGTTAACATGGAAACTACTGATGTGGCATGACATGTCGATGTTGAAATGGAATGACACATCCTCCTGAGGTGTCAATTTGGTTGACGTGGCACAACACGTGGATGTTAAATTGACATCACATGTGGATGCTAACATGGCATGACACATCATCACCCTTTTCTCGCAATTGACCATTGGTCGTTTCTCTTGTTTGACCGAACAACACACCGAATCAGCTGATGCCCAATCATAGACCCATTAACCATCGTCGACATCTGTTACTTGATTAAAACAATTCGTTGTATCGGTTGATTCCTGACCATCGATGATTTATGTTGGAAAATAAAAACACTTAGTCAAATTTGTTGACCCGACTGTTGGTCACCAACATTTTTCCCAACCTAGAGACCCTATCGTAGGCCATCGGCCTAATCCCTTTACAATGAATTCACAACACCATGCTAAATCATCCTTCCGAACCATTGGTCATAAGTCATCGATAATTTTCATTCAAAAATAAAATTCCTTACCAATATGGCCAATGCCTCACCATCGACCCATCGATCGTTAGTCATTTCCCTTGGAAACCACTTGTAACAAATTGTTAAACTGCCTGACCCAACCATAAGCCATCAACTACTTATGTGTTGACATGGAAACTACTGATGTGGCATGACATGTCGATGTTGACCTGGAATGAAATATCCTCCTAAGGTGTCAATTTGGTTGACGTGGCACAACACGTGGATGTTAAATTGACATAACATGTGGATGCTAACATGGAATGACACATCATCACCCTTTTTTCGCAATCGACCATTGGTCATTTCTCTTGTTTGACTGGGCAACACACTGAATCGGTTGATGCCTAATCGTAGACCCATTGACCATCATCGACTTATGTTACTTGATTGAAACAATTCGTTGTATCAACTGATTCCTGACCATCGACAATTTAGGTTGAAAAATAAAAACACTTAGTCGAATTTGCTGACCTGACTGTTGGTCACCAACGATTTTCCTTGGCTAACATCAACATTTAGAAAATTTTCGATCAAATTCCGATTAATCTAGGGTCGCTGATTTTTAAGAAAAGATGATATTAACCGTCGATTCGCTCCACTTCACAAACCTATGAATTGATTCCTAGTCATTGATCATCCCAAACCTCCCAACAAACGAAAAATGAATACATACCATTGATTTGATCCATTTCCAAAATAGTAAAAAATCAATCTTGGTCCTCGATCTATTTCAACTTCAAAATGGAAAAAAATGAATCCTAACCGTCAATCTACTCAACCTTTCAAACGACTGAAAACTTATGAGTTTTTTAATTTATGATGATGAATCTCAACCTTCTATCTTGAGATCAAAACAAATCTCGATCATCGATTCTTCTAACTTTGTTCAACGCTGCAACAACCATTAAAACTTAAAATTTGACCTTCTAGATCAAATTTAAGATTGCAACTTTGAAGATGTACTACATCAAACTTATCTTATACATTCATGAGTAATTTAAACTCAATTTTTTCTCACAAATTTGGGGAATTCACTCTAATGTTTATTCATTTTCCCCCAAACTCAAACAGAAAAAAGTTTGCAACAACAAATTAGTTAAACTCACCTTGGTTCAAGCCCATACAAGACTAGTGTTTGAACCAGAATCTCTTATACCATAATGTAACATCCCCCAACCCAACTAGGAGACATAATGGTGTGGAATAACTCATAAATTAAAAGTTTTACAGCTAATTCAATTATTGTAACTTCCAACTACAAATTACAATGAGATTTAGCTAATGTTTGTCACCATGAATTTAATGCATCTACAACATGTTAAAATGAACATGAAATTCAACTAAAAACTCATTACAATAGTATATAAATCATTATCAAGTACGCAGAGTTCATGAACAACAATTTAGCTCATAAATAAAAATAGAAGCATGATAAAAAACCTATCTTTTATAAATAGTTGTTCAACAAATTGCTTGGGGCGAATGTTCCACCCAACCATATACTAACCATTTCAAATCTCAACATCTAGTCACCCCTAAGATAAGGCTAGTAATTGAAAAAAGAGTGTGGTCTCTCACTGTCCACTCACAATTCAAAAAATCAAAACCGAGTGATATTCTCCTACATTTATCCCAATTTTCCACCATCTCTCTTCCTCTTTACCTTCCCAACCAAAGGAATGTACCCCTTCATGAATCTTAGTCCCTTGGGTGTTTCATTCATTTATCAAAGTCTATGTAGCACAAGTAACCAGGAATCTCTCATCTGGGAACTGCTAAGAACTTGCTTCTAGGAAAAACTACCAGCAAACAACAATAAGCACGTGTTGTTACAGTTCAACTTGCATAGGAGTTCACCCTTAAGGATGACGACCTAGCTCTTCAATATTCATCTACAAAATTCTCCAAAAACACTCAAGTAAGGTCTATAATTCACCCTCCATGGTTGTTCAAGATCCAAGCTCTCTTTCTTTCTCTCTACTTTCTTCTCATGCACAAAACTTGACTCTCTAAAAAGTGTTGTCCCAACAATATGAATCTCCTCCCTTTGGCTTGTATTTCTTGACAGACACACTTCCCCAATTTTTTTGTACTCATTCCCCATGTGGCCAATAACTATTGGGTGTGATTTATCACACTCATCCTCTTACATGCATTGCATGGTTGGATTAAGGAACACTCAATAAAAAATTATAAGGTTCATATATCAATAGAATATTTAGGAAAATGGGTTGAATCAATATACATGGGTAATTCCCCCTTGGACCCCCACTTAGACATTCTCTTAGACCCTTATCTCTCATGTGGATTAACTGACCTTAATATCTGTTCATGTCTTCTTAGCAACTGAAATCACATTTTATTATTAAAACATAGATATACAATTTGTATATTGCATTGTTGCATATTAAATTTAAGCATTAATTGTTAAGATGCATGCAAACTATGAAATCCAACCAACATATATTACCACTTACATTGGATGGAGAGTGTATATATATATAATTTTCAAAATACATATTGTATTTAATTGATAATTAAAATTTTCAAAATATGTAGATATACTTAAAGAAGATCTGATTTGTAAACTATGTTTAAGTTGTTATATTTGCTTGGTTATTTAAAAAAAAATGAATTTTAATGAATTCTACAAGGATAGTGGAGGGTTTTGAGCCAACCACTTAACATAACGGGATGCCTTAATAGTACACTCCGCCACCGAGGATAAATTTGATAGATATCCTTTCTTTAAATTTAAATAAGTTCAATTAATTTTAACTATCAAATTAATAATTATTTTATAGTAATTTAAATTGTTTAATTATTATTATTACTATAACTTATTATATAAGTTCAACTAAATAAATATATGTTTTTTAATAGTTAAATAATAATGATTTACTTAACTAATTATTATCTAAAATATTTATTTTATAAATATATAAACTTTTATTGTTCTAATTTAGAAAACAAATTTATTTTTAAAATGAACACCCAATTGATGATGATGATGATGATGATGATGATGATGATGATGATTAACATCCACTAAGGCCGAATTGGTCTATAAGACCTTAATAGGGTAAGTGATTACTTTCGATTCTTTAGAATTTTGTTTCTGTGCTCGAAAAGGATTAAGAGAAGCTTTCCAAGATCACCACAATTTTGTTGAGTTAAGAGGTTAAGAAGGTTGGTAATGTGACAAATATCTGGAAAATGAGATCTAATATGGGTATAGGATGGACAATCTAAGAGAAAGTATTTTTCATATTCAAACTTATTAGTGTCACAAAGGTGACACACTCTTTCATCCCACGACATTTTAGGAACTGACCAATGCCCAGTTTCACTATGGAGCTTGTGAGAATTTTTTCTTATATTAGAAATGATTATTTTTTTTCTTTACACTTAGCAAAACAAATACATAATTTTGATCTTCTAGATTAGGGTTGATTATATCTTTATAATACCTTTATTTTATGTTTTCCTTTAACTCTTTATCACACCACATTTTCACCTTAAATTTTGATCTGACATTTTTTTTAATAGTATCTTTATTGTGAAAAAATGTGTCTTCCATGATTCCCCAATAGTTTAGCCAAGGCTGAGAATCTTTATGCCAACCTTGCTTGAGTCGATGGTGGTTATGACTTGATTTTGAAGTAATTTTAGGAAGCCTCTTGTCTTCCATGTTGTTTAACTTGTTCTTTGTAATATACCCGATATAAAAAGTATGCAGAACAGAAATAAAATGCTAGAAATGGTAGAATAACAGTAATATAACCAACATAATCTCCACAATAACACAGAAATGATATAAGAACAACAACAAAAATAGCACTTTGATTCAAAAAGAAATGTTCACGGGCCTCCTTGAGGGGGCAACCTCCAATCGAGCAGCGCTCTATTACAATAATTTCCAAGATAGGGTTCTCATACCCTCGACTCCTATTTATAGTAAATATGTCTATCAAAAGAAGCATCTCGAGGAAGATCCTTCTAGAAATAGAAGTTTCTATTAGGTATTCTTACATCCGCCTTATTCTATTTTATTGAAAGGCCTTATTAATATTGACCTTTATTATATCCAAATATATTGTTATACCTATGTGCGGGTTAAGACCCTAACATGTCCACCCCCTTAAAAACAACCTTGTCCTTAAGGCTTGAGATGTGGAAATTGTTGCAGAATGGTAGTTGGCTTCCAAGTGGCATCTGTTGGAGTTGTATCTTTCCACTGGACTATCACTTCCTTGATGGTTCTCTGACATAGGCAACTCTCATGCTAGTCCAAAACTGCTTCTGGCTGTAGCCAAATGGATCCATCTTCAGCTAACTCGAGAAGGTTGGTTTGAATTTGGCACCTAGTTCCAATCACCTTTTTTGAGCATGAAACATGAAAAACAGGATGTAGGTTTGAATGACTAGGTAGAGCTAACTAATAGGCTACTTGTCCCACACGCTTGAGAACTATATAAGGACCATAAAATTTGGGCGCTAGCTTCTGACAATGCTCAACCTTGAGGGAAGTTTGCTTGTAAGGCTATAGTCGCAGAAACACCTGATCCCCTTCTGCAAATTGACGTTCAAAATGACCTTGATCTGCTTTTTGATTCATGCGATTATATGCCATGACCAAGTTCTCTTTGAGGGTACGGAGAATAACCTCTCGAGCTATAAGTATTTGGTCAACTGCTTGGACCTTCGAGGCAACGGGTAAGTATGAGAGAACTGAAGGTGGCTTCTATCCATATACCGCTTCAAAAGGAGTCATGCGTGTAGCTATATGGTAGGAAGTGTTGTACCACCATTCAACTAGGGGTAACCATTGAGCCCACTAATTTTTCTTTTCAGAGGCAAAACACCTCAGATATGTTTCCAAACACTTGTTGACAACTTCCGTTTGACCATCAGTCTTGGGATGATATGCTGTCCTGAGATGCAATTGGGTGCCTTGTAGCTTGAACAATTCTTGCCAAAAATTTCTTGTGAAAGTTGGGTCACGATAAAAAATAATAGAGTGTGGCATGCCATGAAGCTTGAAGACCTGGACCATGAAAATTTGAGCCACCGTGGATGTTGTAAATGGGTGTTGAAGCGGGCATAAATGAGCATATTTGGAAAGACGATCAACAACCACCATTATGACTGATTTATTTCTCGATTTGGGTAAGTCGATAATAAAGTCCATAGATATTTCCTTCCAAATAGAAGGTGGAA
>JASDQU010818526.1:0-18312 GCA_032191745.1 Picea mariana | reverse complement strand
AACATCCAAACCTCCTCATCGGGGTTTCAGACTTTCCAATGTCGAAACATGTATGTCCTCAGGATTCGCGATCCCTCGAATCCCGACGTGCTCTTTACACACTAGCTCTCCTGGCTAGGCTCCTGGCCCATATGACCATTATCCCCGTGACCGCAGTCTTACCACTCGTCGGGGTTTTGAGCTTTTCAATGCTGCAATGCATTGTCTCACAGGATTCCCGATATGTGAAACCCCGATGAGTCATCCCTCCTTTCAAGATTTCACCTTGGCTTTTCCCGATGGTAAACCTCGTGCAGCTCCTGTCCGATCTGATGGCTGACGGGATTTCTGAATGAGATCCAACAGCTGTCAATCTCTCCCTTCTGTAGGCTTCTCCTAAGCTCCTCCTGGACGTAGAAACCAATGGTCCAAATCTTCTTCTTCAGCCGATCTGACGGTGGCTGTGCTCCCTCTTGAGCTTTGCATACTTTCCTCCCAAACTTGGGAGAATTACAAGTTCTCAAAGGCCTCGACCTTTGTCTTCCTTCTCCTCTGCAAAATCCTGTATCTTGAGCTTTGTTGCGCGCATTCTCCTCGATGTTGTTCCTCCTGAGCTTTCACTTCTGAATCCCCAAGGGATTCTTGGACTTCTGCGTCTCTGTAGAGTCTTCACATGCACACTTTGATCCTGCCGTCTTCACTGTTGTACTTTCCATCAATGAAAAGAATACGCTACCTGTTAGACATTTGCCAACAATCCTTTTAATGCTTTCCCTTACGGAGGAGGTCATATCCCTCCTTCGTCCCCTTCACTCGGTGGCTTGCATCAACAATCCCCCAGGCAACCTACATACCATAGTTTATTTGGAGCGGGGAGTCAAGGACCACCTTCGCATAATATGCCGGTAGGTTCGACACTATTTTCTTTGGCCAAAACATTTGGTAACAACACCTTCTCATCAGTCACCTTCTTGACTGGGGGCAATCCCAGTTTTGGACAATCTATTCCTATGCAGGGTACTATTCCTGCACAGGGGGAAAACCTAGGAACTTCTTCCGCATCAGGGCCTTGGAATTCTTGGCAGGGATCCGTTCCCTCGTCCGGAATGTCGATCGAGGGTAATTCTTTCCGTAATCAATGGAACCTCAGACAAACTACTATGCCTATCCCCATGGGACCAACATGGGGCAACCCTTCCCAAAGTCCTTCAAATATAACGCATGCCCAACCATCTATGTCTTATTTGGGAAATCATCCGATGATGTCTCCACATATGCAAAATCCATACGCTGGCCAGGGCCATGGTTTCTACCAGAATCTGAGCCAGTAGCCAAACATTTCCTGGCAACCTGGTGCCAGTCAAACTCTAGGCCCCTTTTTCCCAGATTATCACCAACAACCCAAACTACCCTTCTTGACGACTTTTCACTTGCCAGATTTGATAAGGTTGTTGAATGAACCTATTTATCATGATTCGTGTTGGCCTCCTATGTCGACGAAGTTGCCTTCGAACATTCCAAAGTTCGAATCCAAGCCTAACGAAGATCCAGGAGATCATGTGACTACCTTCCATCTTTGGTGCTCATCTAACTCATTGAAAAATGACTCCATACAGTTGTGATTGTTTCAATGTACTCTCATTGGGAGTGTCGTGAAATGGTACATCGAGCTCGATTGCTCAAGATACTCTTCCTTCGGTGAGATGGCAATGGCTTTCCTAAACCATTTCCAGTTACCTGCGAGATACGACACTGGCATAGATTTGGTGGCCAATTTCGAACAGACGACAGCGGACCATATCTCTGATCACATCTGAGAATGGAGACGTCGGAAGAGTCTAATAAAGGTGCTAGTCCCACCAACATTCCTGTTTGAGTGGTTCCTTAAATCTTTGGTCCCGCAGTTATCCAAAGACGTCGTGACGTCAGGAGTATTCTCCGAAGAAGACGCCATCATGAGGGATCAACAATTTGAGCTCATATATTCTCAGTCCAGTTTATTATACAACATCTTTCCAGATGCACCATGCTCAATCCTTGATAAAACTAGATAGAGAGCTAGACCACATGCCAATGGTATTGTTGGTTTAGCACAAATAAAGCTCACTGGGAAATTGATGAAGTAGTTGTAGCAATTATCTATACAACACACAGCAGCCAACCAAACCACTACTTTGGCTGCTCCCCCTACCAAAACGTCGTAGGTACACACAGTGCAATTGACTAACCCAAAGGCCACCTAGCAGCCTGAAGGAAAGAAAAAACAATGAAACAAGGGTAAGGGGGATAAAAAACCTACCGATAATGCTAGTGGGGACAACACTGAGAAATGCAAGGCGAGGTATCCATGCAACTTGTGTGCAGAAGACCACCCGACCCATATATGTCCTCGGCTTGCAGAAGCCCAAAATTTTGTGACGCAGCAACAACCTGTTGTGTTGACCAATCCATTTCAACATGGGAAAAATCTAACCCAAGCCTCTGCAAGCACAGAAGGGGGTAGCCAAGAACTCTGTCCACCTGTGAACAACCCCACATCTGCGAACGTATATATGGTTAGGGGTGATGCTTTTATATCGACTAGAGTGCATGACTATAGTAAACCAAGCACTTCTGAGAAGGGTAAAGAAGTTGAACTCCCATCTCTTCCTCTACAGATTGAGAAGACGTTGGGTGAAACAATGACACGCATTCCAAAAGGTGCATTCAAAAAAGCTTCTCATAACCCAAATGCAAGGTCCACCCAGAACTACTCCGTGGTGGAAGATTTATCACAAACCCCTTGTACGATGTCCGCTTTGGAGGTCCTCCAAAGCTGCCCTTCCCAGAGGAAAGCCTTGTTAACCTCTTTAGGATCTACCGAGAATTGTAATCCAGGTACAATTATGTTGGATACAACTAACTTAAAACCTCGTCTACCTTACCACGTAGCGTTTCAGATAGTAGTGGCTTATCCCACGAAAAATTTTACTTGGAATATATTTCACACGGTGGTTGATGAGGGTGCCTCGACATGCGTTATGTCGTTGGCATGTTGGAAGGTCATTGGCCATCCCATTTTGTCTCCGTCACCTACCCTCCTCACTCCTTTCGATGGTTGTTCATTCCGATCACATGTTATTGTTCCTTCTTTCCCTATGCAGTTAGGAGGGAAGACCGTGTGTGTCAAAGTAGAGGTAGTTGATGCCCCCCTTGACTATAACCTCTTGTTGGGAAGGATTTGGACTTATTCCATGCAAGCTGTGGTTGCTACAGTTTTCCAAGTCTTGTTATTTCCACACGAAGGCCGGATAGTGACCATCGATCAATTGTGATTCTCTAGACTTGACCCTGCTTTGGGGGCATCCACGGTCCCAATGATTGATAATCCTCAACCAGGTGTCGTCAATGTAGGGGTTGGTTTTTGCCCATCTTTGATGGGTACCTTCGATTACCCGCCCCTCAAGGCAATATCAAGTTTATATCCAATCACCATAAGGTTGGGATTTTTCAAGTTTCGTCGTTCCGCATGACTTACTTCTACGATCCGTGGACACTTCCTTCCCCATCAGCCACGATGGATGGGACAGGGCATCCGGGCATGTCCATGCCCTTGTCCGTGGCTAAAGTAGTGTACTCGTTAGTCTAGAAAACTTCAGCTCACACTTATCCAGCTCCTGCACAAGAGTTATATCCACTTCTAGAGCCTATTTGGGCTCAAGGTTCTCTTGCTCACACTGATTCATTAGACTTAGTATTTCCCTCTGATGAAGCAATAATTGAAGAAATGACTAGTCTGGATAAACCCTGGGAAGATCTTCATCACAGATCATACTTCCTCCCAGACTTAAGCTGAATTGAAGCGGGAGAATTCACAGTGACTATGACGTGAGATCGATCTTGTCCTATTAATCCCTTAGCTACACATGAGGTTTATGCTGAGGGTAATATGGAAACTATCGCTGAAACCTTACCAATCAATATCTCCCAAAACCATGGCGTCATGGAGAATGTCTCCATCGGAGTGGACTACTCCCCCGAAGAGATTCAAATATACACCAATCTTTTTAAAGAATTCCATGACGTTTTTGCCTAGTCTTATGAGGAAATGCCAAGTATCAATCCAAAAATAGTTGAACATGAAATCACAACATATCCTGATACCAAGCCGGTTCGGCAGAAGCTTCGTCCATTTAATCCTAAGAAAGCAGTAGCCATTAAGGTTGAGGTTGAGAAATTGCTAAAATCCAGGTTTATCTATCCTATCCATTTGACCCAATGGGTGTCAAACCCCATGCTGATCAATAAAAAACAAGACACAATTCGTGTATGTACCAACTTCCATGATTTGAAAAAGGCCTGTCCCAAAGATAATTTTCCCACACCTTTCATCGACCAGATCATTGATGAATGTGCGGGTTGCGAAGCCTTTTCCTTCATGGACAATTTTTTGGGATATAATCAAATCCAAATCAAACCTGAGGACCAACACAAAACAACATCCATCTATCCATGGGGTACATTTGCATATCGTAAGATGCCTTTTGGTCTCAAAAATGCTGGAGCCACTTTTCAGCAAGCCATGTCTTTTTCTTTTCATGACCTCAAGCATATAGTCAAGGCTTACCTAGTTGATCTAGAATCTTGATCTCGCAAGAGAATGGATCATCCCACACACCTGTAACTTATCTTTGAACGTTGTCGCTACTTTTAGATTCGCTTGAATCCAAACAAGTGCATCTTTTGCGTAACATCAGGACGATTGTTAGGTTTCATAGTGTCAACAACAGGGATCATGGTCAATCCTCTCAAGGTTGAGGCAATAATTCAGTTGCCCCCCCCATGCACAATCCTTCAACTTCAGAGTCTACAAGGTAAGGCACACTTTTTACTATGCTTCATCGCCAACTATACCGAGATCACCAAGGGATTTATGCGCTTACTGAAGAAAGACGTTCACTTTTACTGGGACGATGCTGCTCAACGCTCTTTTGATGCATTAAAACACACCCTCACAACTGCCCCTCTACTCCGGCCACCTAACTATAACAAAGATTTCTTATTATATCTGGCTGCAGTAGAATCAACCATTGGCATGGTTTTAGTTCAGGAGGATGACTTGTTCTCAGAATACGTGATTTATTACCTGAGCTGAGGCCTCATAGGACTAGAACTTAATTATTCTCACATTGAAAAACTTGCATTGGCACCAGTTCATGCTATTCAACGGTTCTGTCATTATATTTTGTTTCATAAGACCACTGTCATTGCTATCGTGAATCCATTCCAATACATGTTGACACAACAGGTAATAGGCGGAAAAATCAGTAGATGGATAATCATCCTCTAGGAGTTTGACTTAGACTTTGTTTCAACAAAGTCCAAAAAGTCACTGGTCTTCGTAGAACTTATTTCGGAACTTCCGGTTGAGTCAGGTGGCGTTGTGCTTGAAGAATCGCCTATCCAGAGAGATATGTTTTTGATCACATCTTCGGATCCCTGGTACGAAGATATACTTATCTATCTCCAGACTTTGAAATGCCCCACCTCTGCTTCTCGTGATGAACGTCGACGTATATGCCATCAGGCTAAGAATTACCTCATAATCGATGATACATTGTATCAGAGAGGTGTACACTGCATCCTACGCCGATGTCTCACTCATGAGGAAGCAGTTATCGTGCTTAACGATTTCCATACCAAAGCTTGTGGCAGTCATTTGTCTGGGTTGGAAAAAACCCAAAAGATTCTACGAGCAGGTTACTTCTGGCCGACACTTATCAAAGATTGTATCGATTCGTTCAAGAAGTGCCATCTGTGCCGCCAAATCTTCTCTTGGAAGATGAGGGCACATCCTGCTACCATGTTTCCTGTCATCACAGTTGGTCCCTTCACCAAGTGGGGGATTGATTACACTACTTGCAACCCTCCTTCAGCAAGGGGGCACCGCTATATCATCGTAGTTGTAGACTACTTCACAAAGTGGGTCAAAGCTATGCCAACATTTAAAGATGATGGAGAGACTGCAACTCTCTTTTTATTCAATCAGATAATGGCAAGGTTCGACGTCCTGAGGGAGATTGTCATTGACCATGGAAGTCACTTTTAGAATCAAATGATGACCGAGTTAACATCAAATCTTGGGTTACAGCAAGAACATTCATCACCCTACTACCCCCAAGAAAATGAGTAGGTGGAAGCTGTAAAAAAAACTATTAAGACCATTCTACAGTGAACTATCAACTCAGCCAAGTCAAATTAGCATTTAATGTTATACTCGGCATTATGGGCTTACCGAACATCTGTTAAGACTGCAACTGGTTTCTCACCTTTTCAACTCATTTACGGGCTGGAGGTAGTCTTACCCATCCAATGTCAAATCCCGTCTCTAAAGTTGGTAGTACAATTATTGCCAGACACTTCTCCACTTGAAGAAAGGTTAGTATACCTTGAGCATCATCATGATGCGGCCCTGTCCAACTAGGCTCACAATCATAAGCTCAAGTGTCAGTATGATAGGTCCATTTGTCCTCAGGTTTTCTTTGAAGGTGACCTTATCCTGGTCTATGACCAAGATAAGGACCCCCTGGGGGTAGGAAAATTCAAACCCATGTGGTTCGGACCTTTCATCATAAAAGAGGTTTTAAAAAAGGGAACTTATCATCTGATTGATTTTGAAGGGAATGCTTTGGCGGAGCCTAGAAATGGGCTCTACCTCAAGAAGTATTACTCATAGGTAGGTCACTGTGGGTAACTTTTTGTAACATATGTATAGTCTTTGTACTATTACTTTTTTAGTTTCTTTTAGTATTATGGACGTGTCATTGATACTATCTTTCGTCACTGTGGCAGATGTCAAGTGATTCTGAGGTGTTCGTTGGGTATGCAGATTGTGCTAGTCGGCACACTCGGAGGCTTGCCTCCGCAGCTTGGGTAATCTTTACACCTCAAGGCCAGTTATTATCTTCCAGAGGGATATTCTTAGGTGACACCACAAATAATGTTGTCGAGTATAGCGCAATTATTGAGTTGCTTTGTGACACTTTGTCATTGGGTATCTCTCATCTTCGGGTCTATCTCAATGCTCAACTGGTTGTGTCCCAGTTAAACAAAGTGTACCAGGTTCATGATCCAACTTTACACCGTAATTATTTAGGGTACATCTCTTAGAACGAAACTTTGATTATATTAAATATTTTCATGTTCCTAGGAGATTAAACCAAGTTATAGATACTCTAGCTAATCAAATTTTAGATTGGCATCTTGCACACATATGAAAGAACATTAACATAAGCATGTTAATACGTTGTTTGTACACATGATCCATAAGACACAAAAGACCAAAAAACCATATATAATATCATAAAGTAACCAGAGTACATAGATGGACGCAAGAGCCTCAAAAACATAACCGATAATGAGTCACAGAGCTTATGCCCTCAAAAAATATCTACAAGTAGTGCTCTTGGCACGTCAAAATGTCTAGCTAAAGTCAAGGCTTGTGGGCCCTATTATACTAATCCACAACGTTGGCTAAACGCTGAAACAACCGGACCCACGTCTGTGGTGCCCCCACTACATGAGGTTGCATAGATGGTGGCAGGTCCTCAATCTTTTCCATCGGGACCGTGCGAGTGAGCGCAGTAAAGTTACGCTCGACCCGTCTCAATACCCTCTCAGCCTCCCTGGATGGAAGGTCTCCTGCTACTGTCGGTCCCCCTCCGGCGGCAGGTGCGGCCCCTAGCTAAGGGCGATGCCTATTCCTCGCATAGTCAGCGGGTCACACTGGTCCCACATCTGCACACAATGAACACATATCCGTCAAATACTCTGGCATAAAAAAAAAAATGATATATATAACAAAAAAACATAAAAATTACATATAACAAAAAAAAAAAACTACAAAGGTGAATACTTACCCATCTCCCCTCGCTCCTCACCAGGAGGTACTGGTATCTTTGGGTCTCTCGAAAAATCAATCCTGGCATAGGGGTAGTCCTCTATAACCAAGATCTGTTGTGACAGCCATGCAAAAAAGTCATCATCAAAGGACTCATTGGTCCTTCCACCACCCTGTTGTGGTAGTAGTACCGCCCATCTACACACAGCAGGAAGAGAGGCCTGATGTCGTCGTACCTCTACTCGAGGACTGAAACTCGAAACTCTCTCAAAAAAGAATGAACACAGAATGGTCCCGAACCCGAAGTTCCTATGTGTCCGCAAATGACAATCTATCAATTGCCTTTTAATACACTCAAGCAATGTGGTACTCCAATCAAAAACTTGTGCATTGAAGCACTGGACTGCATAGTTCATCTGTGCACAGGATGCCTGATGTAGAGCAGCAGAACCAGTAATTCGCCCAATAAGCAATATTATCGCCTGTAGTGATAATTTAGTGATCTTTCTTATGGGCACCTGCGTGCTCGAGAAGTCTATATCATCTGCACAGTATAGGCCTATCAATTCTGCTATGTTATGCGGCCCCACAGGAAAAGTCCAGAAATTGACTGGTTCCCCTCTCCTAGAGAGGTCAGTCAAAAAGTAAATGTCCTCGACCATGGGCACCAGTGACTACCCCTCTAACATGAATGCCTCTACATCCAGATGCCAGTAGTCAACAAAGGCATTCAATAGCCTAGGTTGTGCCCACATGAAAGGACATAGAAAAAACTTGAGTAACCCACACTGCATCAAAGTAGCCACAACATTGGGGTCTTCCCCGACCAACTCATTCACCTCTTCATGCTCTCTTTCTCTCCAATGGACATACATCCTGCAAAACAAAAAGGTTCAAGAGGGTTAACCCTTTCTTTTGAAGTCTTTTTCATTCAATAAGGGGGCCCACGCGTGCTGTAATGGCAACAGTCGTGTGTACACGCGGCCTGTCCTGAGACAGCCCGCGTGGACCTAGGGCCGACTTTTTAAAAAGTCGACACCCCCCTAAAAAATGAAACCCAATACATAAATAAAGACATAAAATGTAAGATAAGGGAGTTTGTACTTACTTGGTCCAGACAGAAGTTCGTTTCGTCCACTGTAGCTCCCGGAATCACCACTTTAATCAAAGGGGGTCTTTTGGCTCTAGAGTCAATTTCCAAATCAACAATGGTGATAATGAGTTGCCAACTTCTATTTATAGAATTTTTGGCCTCTTTTTGTCACTTTTTTTGCCTCCCTTATCATTTTCTTTATACCAAAAAAAAATTAGAGTGATTCAGGAGTTGCATAGAAGGGATTTGATCGGGTATTGGGACAGGTTTTTTTGAGTTTTGAGTATTTTTTGAAAGTCTATGGAATTTTTTTTCGATGATCAACTGGAACATATAGGTTAGGTTTCTACCCTAATTTTTGTATCTCGTTGTCTTTTTCCTTTGCTATAGGATCGATCCCATCAGGTTGTGACACACAACCATCATCTCTGCTTTAGAAGTGTCACAACTTGGTGGTATAGATTACAGGAACATGGATGCCCTAGGTAGATCTTGGTTGCATTATGGTATTCATGCTGTCTCTAAAACACTATAGGCTCGGGAGTCCTTGTAGTTTTTCCTAAATACGAGTTTGAGCCTCATTTGCATGATTCTTCTTCGATCTTGACCTCACCCTCAGGACTCCCAAAAAATAACGGGTCTTCTTTTAAGCCCTTTTCAGACCCTCTAAATATGAAAAGATTGCCGAGCGATCTTGTGGCCTTTCACGCTCGTTAAACTGAAATTTGAAGTCACGTCTGTCCGGCGGTAGTTTACCCCTTTTTCGGTCCGGACGGTCAACTATACGAACAAAGGTATACTCTATGGAACTTCCGCTCTATAGAAGAGTACTCTCAAGTATAATTTTATCCCTTTTTCGGGCCTGAGGGACTAAACTTACAAAGAAGGAACCCCCACAGAGTCCATTGTTAAGCTCTTTTTAGACTCCCTAAAATTGAAAATATCGTCGAGTGACCTTATTCTTTCACACTCGTTAAATTGGTCCAGAAGAACATTCCTTATGGAGTCCATAGTTAACATTTTTTCACACTCCTTAAAAATGAAAAAATGGCCAAGTGATCTTGTCCTTGTCACACTTGTTAAAATGGTTTTGAATAGACGTCTTTTCGGTGCTAGTTTACCCCTTTTTCGAACCAACTAGACTATCTTCGAAAAAGGTACCCCAATGGAGTCTCCTTTTATGTTTTTTTAGACTCTATAAATATGAAAAACCACCGAGCTTACCTTCTTTGGGCTCGTTAAACTTACATCAAAGGACATTACCATTGTGTGTTTTGTTAACCGTGTTTGCATACCTTATACGCCAGCCTTGAAATAATTTGCTTCTGCGTCTTAACACCCTTGGCCCCCGGAGAATTTTTCCCGAGTATCATTATACTAGAACATCAGTCTTGTCCTTGTGCCTTGAACTTGTATGTTTGCAACACTCGTTCCTCCATTGTAACGCAATATTCCTTTATTATTTTTCTAAAAATTATTGAAAAAGACAAAAAAATCAAATATACCCCAAAAAGAAGAAGGGAAAAGTATTTTCTTTATTGGCAGCATAATGAGTTGCCCTTTTATAAAGCACATCTATCTATTTGTTCATCAAACTATGGGATGTAGTATGACCTTAGGAAGTTGTTCTCACTATATAGAGTTGTGTCCTCCACCGTTTGGTTATTCTTCCACACATATGGAGAGTTTGCATTGCCTCCTGCTTTGTAGACTTATGATAAATGCCATGCTTCCTGAGTCTCATCATTTATCGTGCTATTGTCCAAGGGAATTTTTTCACCAAGCCTGATTCATCCCCTCTACAATTTGTCTCTTGTCCTCATACCCGACCATCCTGAATGTCCAATCAAGTCCTTGTTCGAAATTAATGAAGCCTTCAATCTGATCATCAATTCCATGATCGACGAGCCGTCGAAGACCTCTAGGTAGTGCAGACATACACTCATATTACAGTCCTACCCGAGTTTTGAAGATTTTGAAGTAGTTGCTCGAGCTCTGAAGACCTCATCTCCAACCATCAAGCCGTACAACTTCTAGAATATGGATACTCTATATGTAAATCTTTTTGATTTCGAGATGTAGCTCCATTGTGTATTGTTCGCAGCTACTCTTTATATAGTTATATGACATGGATCTATAGTGTATTTGATTGGTAGCCATGATTCTATTTTATCCCGAGCATGGGTATGCCTGCCTTGGTGAGACAATTGTTATTTTGCAGNAATGTATTTTGGCCATCAGATGTTCTTCTGACCTCACACATTAAGGGGCATCTGTTATAACCCTAAATTGCACCATACATTCTTACCTAGCATCAGGCCATCTCAGATCCCTTCTTTGCCAAAGCATTGCTGAGAAAATCTTTAAAAAAAGCCTCTTTTATGAGGGCCCACGCGCCCTAATCCATTACTGCACGCGTGTACACACTAGATGACCTAAAACAACCCGCGTGGACCGACAAAAGCACAAAAAAAGGAAAGTTTCCGACAGAACACACAGCTCTGGGTGAGTTAACTGAAACTCCCGACCATGCATGGCCGAGGGTTCGTCCAAATACTTGGCTTCTTCTAGCCTATAAAAGAAGGGCTAGGGGTCCCATTTGGAGGAGGAAAAATATAGCAAAGAAACTTTGCCCATTTGCATATTCCCATTTTCCCAACCCTTTAGCCTTCCTTGTGCCAGAAGAGATACAAAGCAAAGACATTGGAGGATAGTTGAAGAGGAGCCCAGGATCAGGTTTGCAGAGTGGTGGCCGGTCTCAATTTTTTGTAAATTGACTCATTCAAAGTAATAAAGAAAATGCTTTTCCTGTCCCAATTCATGAGTTATTCATAATTTTTTAAGTACATGTTTGAATCTCTAACCCATTAGTCTATAGGTAAGATGCATGTGTAGTCATTGCTTGTCTTGTATGCAGGTCAGCATTGGAAAGGAGAACTGTGAACAAGTTATTAAGTGCGACAAGGGATCAACATCGAATGCCTGGAATGAGGTAGGTTGATCTAGCCATACATTTACTTAAAAGAAATGGGATTTAAGTCTGGGGACGATGGTAGAAAGTAGATTTTCTATAGGTCATATCTGCATGCAAAGTCTAACCATATTTGCTAGTCCGTAAGGAGATTTCCCTCACAATAGTATTTCTAAAGCTACAACCATACAAACATATGTCCCTCAAGCAATGAAAGGAGGATGATAAATTAACATCCAAGCACTATGGTACCCATAAGATGTTACAGAGAATTGGAAGTATGGCTTACAAATTGGAGTTTCCTCCATATTCACATGTACATCTAGTATTCCATGTTTCTTTCTTAAAGAAGTGTTTAGGGGGTTGGATTATATATGATAAACAATAGGTATTAAACCTAAATACAAGGCCCAATTAGACTCCTTCCTATTTGATATGGAATAATCCTTCGGTTTATTGGTCCGACAACTCTTCAATTCTCATAGTATGTGGGTTTTCACGGTTCCTTAGAATGTTGTATTAGATTTATGGATATAAAATGTGTATGGATTTTTTGAAATGTCCAACGTTTCAAGCGGGCACTCCACCCATCATTAATATTTTTTTGCTTTTAGATCTATCTACTGCAAATAAAGAAGCAAATGAAAGGGTTTGAATAAGTCCATGCTAAGGATAACCTGTGGCAACACTGAATGAAAGTTATTTGAAGTTTTAGATTCATGAAGAAATAATTCTATAAAGAAATTATTACTTATTATATATTATTCAGGAAAACAATAAACTGATTATCAATATAAAAGAACAAACTTGTAAGGTAGAACAACAATAAATAAATCTACACTATTCCAAGTAATAGAAAAGAAGATTAACTAATAAAATAAATAACCATTCACCAAAAGTATCTAGGAATTATTCAACTACACAAGATAACTTTAACATTATTGAAATCCTTAATAGATGTCTGGAATATTTACCTAGTTGTAGAATAATCCACCATGAATAAACACACATAGATTTGGTAAAAATTGCCTTGGCTTGTTCCGAGATTCTGAATTAAGATTCAAAATAGTTGTTAGCTAAGTAATTCAAAATTTCATTGGTCGATCCCTCTGTTCATTGAAAATTTTATTACTAAAAATAGTAAATTCTACTTCATGCAAAACTGACAAAAATAAACAAAATCCCACACTCAGAAGACTCACATGCACTTGGTGACTCGTCAATTCCATGCTCACCATCGTAATCTACCTAATAAGAAAACAAGTCCTCACATGTGTGCATGTGTAAGAATCAATGTTGATCCATTGGAAAACTGAGGGTTTCCCTCATCTCTCTAGAACACTACATGTAGTTGCCAATCTTTGGAATTAACTGCTCCAACCTATTGGTCACTTTGGCTTCGACAACCATATACTTTATTATTTGGCCACACTCCATGGTAGTGATTTCCTTGATGTTTTCCTCATATTTCCAATTGTCTTCCTAGAAATCGAACATCACCTCCTCCAAATCCCGAAAGTGATCTGATGACTAGAACTTAGGCAGGTGAAGGTTGGTCATGGCCTTGTTGATATTTTCCCATGATTTGAGGACTCTATCCACTATTATTGCATTTTATTTTTGGGTTCAATAACTAAATGTACACATTATTCTACAACTCCATGCATTTTTGTGATGCTATCATTTGTCAAAATCCTAATACGGTGATCTTCACTTCCCCTGGCCTTCTGGATCTCCTTGATATATTCCATTTGATCCATTGTCCCTGTAATACCCCAGTTTTGAGTCCCTATATTAATAATGTATTTTTTTTAATTGATGAAAGGACAGAGTCCCTAAACAATTGAAAAGGGGCAGAAGTGCCTAGGAAATGTAATACTTTATCATTATTAATAATAAAATACATCGCTAGGTACAAGATAGAAAGATGAGAGTTATAGAGAGCTATGATACCATGAGAGAGGGAGAAAAAGAGGGGATAGGCCTTTACATTTTTAAATTATTTTTATTTTACCCACCTTCGAATTTTAGAGAGAAAGAGGGGGTTACATGAGATTCTTGGGGGAATTCCATGTTATTATTTTGATATTTAAACCATGTTCTTGATTTTCTTGGGGGTTGGTCATTCATTTTCAGTGAATTCATTTTTGAGAGTCATTTCTCTCTAATTCACCCTTCTGTTCATTATTGGTTATGCATGGGGAAAGGAAAATGAATTGTTGAAGTTCAACAACCATGGTTGGATGGTTGTAGGAATTACTGATGTATTCTAGCCATGAATGGATGCTTATATCCCTGAGATGCATTGGCATATTGAGAAACCTTTTCCACAGTTGAGAATCCTGAGAGTTTCCAGTATTGATATTTCCTCACCAGAAGAACTATAGCCTTGGAAAGAGGTGGAAATCCCAAGGGACTACATTGTAATGAAAGGGGTTAATTTTCTTTGGGTGGTGTAGGATGAAGGGAAAGAGAGCTAGTAAACTGGGTTTTTTCATGTGGTTGAGAAACCCATGGGAGCTTGATTACTGACTGGTTGGGAGATTGATTATCGATTTGAGACCCATCCTTGTGGATTCATATCCCTGGATTAGGGGTGACCTATTGATGAAACTTGGAACTACAATGTCTAAGGTTGGGTGGAACGTCTGTAGTCTACAACTAGTTGGTGATTGGTTTTATTAAAGATAAGTGCTCTCTATCATGTGTTTCTATACTTGTATATTTATTTCCTCTGTGAATCGATTATTATATCTGGGATATGTATTATTAATGTGCCTGCTTGTTGGTCATTGTTGTACATGCCATATTTTTCTTTCTTTCATAGTTAACATGAATATTGATTAATGCATGAGTTGTTATTGTATTTATTTCATGCTTCATTATTAATTAATAGGTATCATAAATTCAAATCAACCCAAGAGGGAAGATTTAGAGGTACCCAAGAAGTGGGTACATTTTAGATCTGAGCATAGAGAAAATCATTTTTGGGTTTGTTTATTTGTGTCTATTACAAAGTGGTATCAAATATATTGGTTTACAACACTAGGCCTTTGAAGGGGCCCATTACATGCCAAGACATAAGTCGTTCAAGGAGGTTTTTTCTTTTGAATAAATTAATGGCTATTGGAAAACATCAAGGTGAGAGGATTATGTTTTAAAACACTACTCTTAAAACATGGAAACGATACTTAGGTGATTCCTCATGGCCCTAGTTTTCCATCGAGCTCTCACTTGCTCAATTCAGACATCATGATCAATAGTTATGACCAACAAGAAAACCATCGCTCAATGATTGTCAATCTCACCTTTGCATGGATTATTCGTTTTCAATTTGCGATGGAGGGTTACCCTTATTTATCCCACATGCATGTAGGGATGGGTGGATGAAATGTTTATAAAAAAAAACCAACTCTTTATCATTTCTATGTGAAGGAAGCCACATAACCCTGCAAATCCCAAGCTCAATGTAAAATTTTGGCCGAAAGTCTCGGTGGGCCAGTGCCCCAAATATCAGATATTGGAAACATCTGAGTAGTGTCAAGTGCGAGGATACAATACCTAATATTTAGGTGGGATGTTGCCCCAGTGGGCTGATACCATGGATACTAGGTGTCATAAACATATGAGTAGTGTACGTCAAGTGTAGGGAGATGATATCTGATATCCTGGTGGGTTGGTGCCCCGGTGAGACGATACCCTGGATACCAGATATTAGAAACATATGAGTAGTGTCAAGTATAGGGAGTCGATAATAGATATCTTGATGGGTTGGCACCCCGATGAGCCGATACCCCAGATAACATATATAAAAAATATTAAGTGGGGTCAAGTATGAGGAAGACGATACCCGATACCCGATGGACCGATATATCGATATCTCGATGGGTAGATACCCCAGTTACCAGATATCATAAGGGCTTAAGTGCTAATACATGTATTTTATAAATATCCGATACCCTGGTGGGCCAATTCCCAGGTAGACGAGGCCACTTTAATAGCCACATCAACACCATATCATCAACCACATAGGCAAGTTGTCCTTTAGTTTCAAAAAAAACTTGAGCCATTTTCTTATTTTGGCCATAACGATAACATATTAATTCATATTTAGATGAAATTCCTTTTTTTTTCCATATAGAGGAGATATACAAAAGTTCCATAGAGGGCCATTGTCCATTTCTTCTTGGATTTGTCAAAAATTGAAAAATAATGGTTTTTGAAGATTTGGGTCCAGATCATTGTCAAAGTTCTAGATTAAGATAAAATTCTTGGAGAGAGTTTAAAAAATAGGCATGGAAATATCCCATGAAGGAATTTAATAAATTCTAAGGGGATTGGAATGGGGATGCTGAAATAGGCCAAAATCCACTATTCTGAGCCACTTTTTGGGGATTTTTGGGATTTTCGAAGGAGATGTGACCCCAGATCACAAAAATGGAAAATTGTATTTAGTCAATATTTTTTATAATCATCAAGAATCACAACTTTTGTTTAGTGAAAATTTTCCAAAAGTGGATAGATTGAGAGAGAACCAGTTTTGCTAAAAATTATAGTCTGAAAAAATTATAAAAAAAACAAAGTTGTCATTTCCAGATTGCTGTAGTTTTTTATTGGAGCATCATAATACACATATGAGAGTTGTTTTGAATTAAATTTCATTATTCTTATATATTTATCATACAAAATTTTATTGGGTTCCTGACATATTTTCTTCTGCAGTCAACACAAGTTGGCCTTTCAATAAAATTACACCAGCACAGAAAATGCACAGATGGGGTGAAAGTTTTTTTCTTAGGAAGACATAAATTTCATCTCAGAGATTGGATTGGGGCATAATAATATTCATTGGAAATATGTTTCATAGGAGAATAACTTGGAATTATTATAATTTGTAAAACTATGATATAACTATTTATAAATTGAGTAGAAAAAAGACATGTAGCATTAATTCACAAAATTTCTATAATATGCATAATTCTAACAAAATGGTTTCTTGTACATTTTGTAGAATTAGGGGATAAAAACATATTAGTTCAAGATAAGAATTCATATTTTGGACATGGAGGAAGGAGAGGGAGCCTTTGTTCGTGAGAGAGAAGCCAAAGTTCAAAATATCATTGTTGGTAATGCAGGGACAAAATCAAATGGACAGAGGAACATAGTGGAGACAAAAACATTCATAGAGACTGTAAGAAGCTTGAAAATAGAAATACAAAGTTAAAAATTATACACTTAGAATATTATGAGAGAACAAAATCAAATAAATTATCTAATGATGCAAATCCTAAATCAGTTTCATGGGAAAGAAAAGAAATGATCAGACTCAAGACATAAAGAAGAAGGAAAACATCATGAAAGAAGAGATAACTACAAAAGAGTCGGTCATTCAACAAGTGCTAGGAGAAATCATAGAAATCACTCAACAAAGAAATTTTATGTGTCTAAAGACTCCATAAGTAGTCCATAAGTGTCTCTTGTTAGGCACCAAAGAAGAATAAATGAATTGGACAGTTTGCAAGGAGAATTGAGGAAGCTTAAGCCACCATCCTTTGATGGTGAAAGAGAAAGTTAAGATGACGATGAATCTTGTTTGCTTGGAATTGAGAATCAATTTCAATTGCAAAACTACTCATCTAACCTAGAAGCTAGAATTGCCACATAACATTTGCATGGGAAAGTTGCTATGTGGTGGGATCAGTTGAAGCAATTTGAGCACATTAATGAGAGCATGATGACATGGAATTAGTTCAAGAGGTATTTTCAGGAGGAGTATATTTCATAGCACTTCTATGAAAAGAAGATGGAATATTTATTTGAAATTAGGTTGGGGAGCATGACCATGGGATAATATGAAATCAAGTTCTTGGGATTGCTGAAGTATGTGGGGTTTATCAAGGATGATAAGGTGAATATACAATTTTTTTTTAGTGTATTTCCATCATTCTATAAAGAAAATATTCAATATGATGAGCCCAAAATTTTGACAGAGAACATTAGAAAGGATAAGTACCTGTATGAGCAAGGAAAGGGAAAAGAATCTTTGCAAAAGTATTGGAGGGATAAGAAGAATGAGACATATGATTAGAGAAGGAAAGGATTCAAACCTCCTTTCAATAGAAACAACCCTAATAAAAATCAACATGATTATGTTAAGCCATAAATCATGGAACATTAAGCCTTAATTGGGGCATATTACATTAGTATTGTTATTTTATTTATGTCAGCTTGGATCCATTAGTTTTAATTGTACCTCCTAGTCTCCTATATATACCATGGAGACCTTTTCATTTGGAATCATCTTGTATTGGTGAATTCATGTAATGTATAATGAGGTTTCCCCCTCAAAGAGGATTATTATTTGAATTGATCTCTTTGTCAAGGTTTGGA
>JASDQU010818525.1:17084-28629 GCA_032191745.1 Picea mariana | reverse complement strand
ACAAGTACTCCTTGTACTTGTGTCAAAGCCTGGGTGGCTTGTTATGTTTCCTCTTGCGCTCGTTGCAGGTGAGATTCAGTTGCTAGGCGACAGAGTTGGAATGGCTCATCTCCCAATTCTTGTTCTCCTGATGGTAGGGGCGTAGTGGAGACTGTGCGACTGGACTGAAGATCTTGCTGTACCCCTCAGAGCTCGACCTCAATTCTATCATACATTTCCTCCTACTTTGCTCCTTGTTTCTCTGCGATTTCCAATGAAGCATCGTTTAGAGCTACTATGATGAAGTCAAAGTCATCAGGAGTAAGTGTAGTCTGCATCTTGGTCACGGTGGCTCTTGATTTATTCCGGGAAGAAGGTTTCGAGGGAGAAACCTTCCTCTTCTTCAGGGGGTCAGCCTCATCTCTGGGCGGTGTTACTTTGCCTTTATTTTTTTCATCTTCTCTTTCCTTCATTTCTTCTACATCGCAATCACCTCCTCACTCAGGTGATGTGGAAGCAGTCTTTCCTGAGGTGTTGCTTAAATCTTGGACCTCCTTAGTCTTCTGTCTTTTGTTGGTTCCAAGTGTGTCCTGTTCTTTGTGAGTGGTCTCTAGGCTATCCAGTTCAGGATTAGACATCTCTGCGGGGTCAATGGGATAAGGAGGTCTCCGGACCAGTCCTTAGTGATCTCCTCCAGGTCCTCTTCTGTAAGTTTATAGTATGACTGAAGATGTTCCTTGTGTTCATCGGCTCATGCTGTAATGTAAATAAAATGTCGATCCATGCTAAAATTCATTAGGGGTTAGAATCTTTGTTAGGTTTTTGGAGTCATGCGAGGCTCAACTTCGATGGCTCTCTTCAACTGAAGGTAGTAAGTATGAAAAATAATGTTCGACTGCCACTGTTTGTTCATATCGCTTGAGTACTAAAGTGTAGCAAACTTCGCATTAAGTGACTCAAATGGATCGATGTCTGGGAAGTTCACACCTTTCGGCATCTCCCAGGCAACAAAGGCAATAAGGATCGGGAACCAACTGAAATGGAACTCATAGCCTTGATCCTGGGCTTCGCGATAGTCTAGTTCAAGCTGATTGACTAGGTACTTCACCCAGTTCAATTGTAAGCCTTCTACACACTTCCCCGCGAGGTCGAAGACAAAGCCCGTGACCTATGTGGGTCGGTTCTTGTGTACTAGATTTCCAGCTATCAATTGACATGCTAGGTTCACTACGACATTCTGGAAGGAGGCTACCTTGTAGCCTTGCGTCCCCTTCTCGACATTGCCGTATGTGTCCTTAATCTTCTGGGATAGCACACAATCTATGGCCTTTCTTGGGTAGAAGTCCCGCGGGTCAGGTACTTGCATACTCAACCCTATGATCCTATGGATCAACATTGGATCCACTGTAATACAAAGGTATAGCCATAAATAGCTGCCATGGTAACACAACAGTAGCAACTTGACACATTCATTGACTTCCTGGTGTCTTCCGAAGTGTGGGATTTTCATGACATTTAACAAGGTGGACTACGCGAGGTTCATCGTCCATGACTGAGGGATGATATTTGAGTTCTTTCCCTTTGTCTTGGTTAGGTATTTGTATGGGGTGAGCATGATGTAGTTTTTGCGATCTCTGAGGTTGAAGTCACTGAACTTCAATGCTTTGATCTTATCCTGTTGCGCTCGAACTGCACGTATCCCCTTCGGGAGGTACACAGTGACCATGGTGTACTCAAAATATCTGGGTACACTATCACGACTTACCACGCCATCTAGAGGCGGGATATAGTTGGGTAATATAGATGGGATCAACTTCGCATTGGCTAGGTCATCTCTATGTTTTGTTCACTTTTCTGCTGATGGTCGAGATGATCTGGCTCTGTGAGAAATCGACAGAGAGGCTTGCTGTACTCTGGTCGATGATGCTTGTATACCTTGAGACATCGACATTGCTCTTTCAGTCATGAGGTCGATGAGAACTTCCTCGAAAATTTTCTCTGCCGCGCTGAACTCGTTCGATATACACACTCGAGTTTGAAAATATCATGGTCAAAGAGTAATCTCTCAATGCAATGGGATATAAGGAAAAAACATGATGATCATTGTGTGAAAATCAACTAATCTACGGGCTCAAATTCATGGTTAGAAAAAGTGTCCTCGGTGCGTGGCGCGATGGGATAAATAGATACTTGGTAATAGATCTCTTGCAACGGTTAAGAAGCCTTCATTAACTCAGCTCTGTTCATTATGACTCGGTTCCAACGGTCTAGTGGCAAGCTGTCTAACCATTAATGCCTTTCTTCCCATTCAAGGCATCAGTCGAACGGTTATACTGTCTCTAACGACTATATTGCTTTGCCATGGCGAAGTGCCATGTGACGCTATTTTGGTATTCCGACGAAGCTCCAATTTTGTAAATTTTCCTTCTGTGAAGTACCCTTGGGAACCTTCTGTAATTTTTCAATATTAGCTCTCTTCTTACTTAGTTTTCTATCCTTCTTTCCGGTGGGCTTCATATCGAAATTCCTTTTTCCATTCTGATTCTTATCTTCTTTTGGCATAGTAACTTCGCGCTGTTGAGATTCTCTAGAAATCAGGGGTAATACTTGATCTGTATCTGGAATAGGTACTACAATCTTCTGTGGGTATTCTAGTGTTCTTCCAGCTTCGACATTCTAGTCTTTAGTTTTAAATAGCTTTGCTTGGTTCTCTTGTTCTTCAATCAAGTGTGCAATCTCCCTAGTCATGAAATATTTTAGCTCTTGCTTCTTTTGTTCTAAGACTTCTTTTTCTTCCCTTTTGGTCTGATCTCTTTCAATCCAAGGTTTTCCAAGAAACATAGTAAATGGAGTGTTGTCCTCAACAAATTTAACAACTTGAAATTCTTCCTTTGTCGAAGTTCCCTTTTCATTCATAGATATTTGGGTAATCTTTCCACATAGGTTTATCAACTTTCCTCTGAATGGTCCTATTCCTCCTAATGAAGGAATCATAGCAGGCCTTCCTATATCTTCCCAAGTTCTTTCTGTCATGATATTGACCTATGTTTCCTCATCCAGAACACAGTCAATGTTGAATTCTTCTATTCTTACTTCAATGCATTCTTTTTCTTTGAAGACCTCTGATAAATTGATATATCGGTGATCATTCAGGGTTTCTTTCATTTGTAGCAATACTTTCTCTGATTCTTTCTGGGGTTTTGTCATATTCTCAGTTGCTTGACTTTGCTCATGGTATCCTTGTCTCATATTCATCCTTTCAAGTTGAGCAATCATTCTAGGGAAATCCAAAACTTCATGGTCCATATCTTTGCAACAGAGGAAAATAGGTTTTTTACCAGGGCATTCCTTAGCCAAATGTCCCGGTCTTCTGCAACTGTAACAAATGGTTAATCCTCTGTTTATCTTAAATGATCCCCAACCTTTCCTGTACTGTGCTTTAGGATCATAGTGGTTAACTTGCAAAAAATTCTTTCTAGGACCCTGCATCCATTTGTTAGTCCAAACATTCTTTCTATACATAGGTATAACATATTTTTCACTATTATTATTAGATATACTCATATCAAATCTTCTTTCTTCTATTAGTGTCCTAGATTTCAAGCTAGGATAAATCTTATCAAACATACCTAGATCCATACTTTTAGAAACAAAAATTTCCACTAATCTTACTTCTATAGAACACGAAGCTTCCAGATCTAAAAATTTTCAATATTCTTACCTTTATCAGAGCACAAAGCGTTCAAATCTTACCTCTTTTCTTCAGATCGAACTTCTTTTCTTTAGCATAGAGATTCACAACCTGAGTAGAGTACTATACACTAGAGCGACAGATCTACACATAGAGATTTCACAATTTTAGGTCAGATCTTTGCACAAAGCTTCTTCTTTCTCAGTTCCCAGAAATCACAGTTTCAGGTCCCAACAACTAAACCATTTGTTGGCACAGGGGTAGACCCAGGGTTCAATGCTACAACAACGCACCAAAAAAACCCTAACTACCGACCCTTTCGGCAACACCTACAAAGCAGATGAAGTCTCACCCGAGGTAGAGGCAGGGGTGGTTGCATGACTCAGATGTCTACAACCTTAGTTGGGACACAGATCTATGATTCTAACGCTTAACAGAGAACTTAGCAGTAAACATTCATCAACATTCAGTTCTTGGTAACAACATAGACAAACCCTAATTATAGAGCATCACAATATCCAACTAGATCTAGCATCTAACAACTCTTAGCATGACATAACATATTAGGTCTTAACATATTCAACACTAAGCATGTATATCAGTCAGATATAACATCCATGTTATTAAGCACTAAGCATCGATGGATCATTCATCTATATTAAAGCACTAATCACATTAACATATAAGCACATCAACACATTTCACAAAGCAGAGCAACACAACATATAGGTGGTTCACCCCCCCCTGGGGCTACGTCCACCAACTCTTCTTCTCTTCTATTATCTTCTGTTAATCAGTTACATGCATAGAGCCTCAAAAACCCTACTCCGCATAGGACAGGAGATCTGCGCACACCTCGCCAGATCCTCCTTCCCCGAGCTAGGTTACATCACTAAGCCTTATACAGTCACTTGCATTCAACTCTGAAAGCTTCACACAGTATGCACAAATCACTTGCAATCCTTTGATCACATAGATCGATCACTAGCACTTATCACATTGGACTAACATCACATAGATGCCCCTCCTTACATTGCCTAGACATCTATTTATACTTTACAAAATAGTCCTAAACATGGGTAAACCCATGGGCCGACATCCCATACCCATTACATAATCCCAAACCCCAAAAAGAACCCAAAAAGGGGCTGAGATCCCGCGATATCTTCTTCTTCGACAGGCTGTCAAAGTCCTAAAATAGGTCAAACTTGACCAAGGATCTCCCAAAACTTGGTCAAGGGCCAACRGTGCTTGAGGTCATGCCCATGTGTGCTAGGGAGTGTCATGGATGGATCAATGTGATCAAAACCCCCAATATCCTCCTAGGAGTTCCAAACAAACTTTATCAAGTGATGGGGATGACCTCCATACAAGTGGGGTAGTAACCACTKAGCATCCTCTAAAGGATCCAAGTGTCATCAAAGCATGTGYAATCATCATCCAAAGAGGGGGGCTTATGTGKTCCAAGATGCATCATTAAGACTGGAGGCAAGGTACACAATCCAAACACAACATATAAAGTGAGTCATGTTAATAAAAAATCCATTAGATAGATATATCAGAATATCCTCTTCAAACTTCACACTAGCTTACAAAATTATACAATTTTCCCAGTCTAGATATGGGAGGGTCATTATTACCCCCTACTAGTTGTGATAGTTCCTAGACCAAGATGTGTGTCCCATGGAACCCATCAAAGAGTATGTGCAATGATAGTATTATGGATTGGGGATTACTTTATGGTGTGGACGTCATTGACATGCAAGGCCATGTATACTATTCATTCTCATGAATGCCTTTGTAGAGGGAGCGCTTAGGTAGTGAGGTACCCTTTCCTCGACACTGTGTCTTTCCAAACCCCTGGTTGCATTTTTATTTATGGATTTAACCTCTTTTGGATTTTGACATTTTATTTTCTAAGTCCTTTCATAAGATATGCATTCATTGCATAGGACTTTGGGTTATGGCCTCTTAGCAAGGGGGTAGAGCTCATGCTTATTTCTTTTTATTGGTTTTTAATAGTTTGCTTTTCTTATTTGTTTATTTCCCCCACATTTTGAATTGGGGATTTTTCTCTTTTTATATAATTTTTTATAAAGTTACATCAACCTCGGGCTTTCAAGCCCCTTCTTCTCATGGGATTATGAGGCACAATCCTTTTTGGGGTACATGTAACACCCAAACCAAAATAAAGGAAAATGCATAAGTGATAGATGGAATATGTTATTTATGATAAGGGATATGAACATGTTACCCTCATTAAGGCGCCCCAATAGTACAACTTTTCCCAAGCGTGATAACACTTGACTAGAAAATGATAATGACCACCAAGGTGAGACAAGGAAAAAAAGTATAACTCCAAAGTGTCTTGACTCATTATCCAATTCAACCTATGATCACCATTTTCACACCTCAAGTATTCACATTATCACTCGATATGAAATGCTAGAGCAATGTACTTGAGTGTGTAAATTCATTGTATCATATGTGTGAGTTGAGCTAAGCATGAAATGGAAGGGATGTGTGGGCAATTGTTTATGGAGAATCCATAATAACATCATCAGATTTGTTTTTTGAAATGTGGATCATGGAGAACAATTTTCTCCTCTAGTTACCCCTAGAAGTGCGGGGTAACACTACTTACCATTACTTTATCTCATCATCAAATAAATAAATTGTCAATACCAAAGGGGATGACCAATACTTATTTTTTTCTTATCTTACCTTTTATTTCTATATTTTCTTGAGTACAAGAAAATCCATCACTTAAAACCCTATTGCGTGGTTGTCATTTTATTTTTCATTACTCAAATCCAAAGAATAAGATCAAAAGATTCCATAATTCTCTTTACAATCTAAACTTGTATGACTAGGTGGTGTGCATGTCTTAACATGTCATGCTTATAATTATCACTGTTGGTTATGTGTTATATTCTTTGCATGTGTGTGGGGGGTGTGTAAGATTTGAAAACAAAGTCTAACGATCATATCACTTGTCAGTGTACACCTGTGCCGGCCAGGGGGCCAGGCTTGGCCCCCTTGACCTTAGGTGAATCGTTCGACTCTGGGGCAACACACCAAATTTTTTTTGGGGTGATGGTTTTGCTATTTTATCATTTTTCACTATTTTTAACGGTTTTGTAAATTAATCCCGGATTAATGGATTAGGGTTTTGGTAGTTGTGAAATACCTAAAGTATTGTATATATTGTGTTGTGAATGGTGAAATTAATACAATGAAGAGTTGAGAGGTGTGACACCAAGGAGGGTTGGTTTTCTCCCGATTAAGCGTTTCCAGCAGAAATCTCTGTGTATTATGTGTATTAGCTATTGATTAATTTTTGTTTTTCTTAAGAATTTGTATGCATTCCTTTACTTCACATGTTTAAAAATTACAAGTGGTATCAAAGCAAATTTTTTTCTTTAGGGGGACGCCTTTGTTGCTGAGGGTTTGGCTGAGTCTCGATAGATCAAGTTTATTTTGGGTTTGTGATAAACCTGGGTTTAGTGGAAGCTTTGCAGTGGTGATTCGCGTGTTGAAAGAGAATGTCGAGCAATTCTAGAATCGAGATTGATAAGTTGAACGGTCAAAACTTTGAGCTATGGAAGCTCAATATGGAGAACCTTCTTGTAGACAAAGAACAATGGATCACTATAGATCCTGGTACACAACCTATTGATACATAACCTATTGGTACACAATCTACTGGTACACAAACTACTAGAACTCAATCTACTGGTATGTCGAACGAATATTGGGAGAAGTTGGATAGAAGAGGAAGGAATACAGTTCGACTCTACCTAGCAGATTCAATGTTATTGAATGTGTCGGGAGAATATACAACTAAGGAACTATGGGAAAAGTTGGGGAATTTGTATCAATCAAAGGCCCTGGTAAACAAGTTGTTTCTTCGAAAGAAGCTATATCATCTTATGATGGAAGATGGGGATTCTATTACAGAGCATCTAAATTCCTTCAATACTCTAGTAATTCAACTTGTATTTGTTAATATTACAATTGCAGAAGAAGATAAGTGTATTAATTTGTTACATTCTTTGCCAGAATCTCGAGATAATCTGGTTGTAGCAATTGGTAGTACCACTCAATCTGCATTGAAGTACGAGGATGTAGTTTCATCCTTGTTATAAGAAGAGATGAGGTGAAAAAGCATGGATAGTCATCACCCAAATGCTTTATCTCTAAGAGGTCCTCCCCAAGATAGGAATAAAAATAAGTTTACGAGGGAAGGGGGGGGGAGATCTAAAGCTAAAGGTGGATCTAAATCTCTAGGAAAATCCTTGAGGAAATGCTGGAAATGTGGCAAAACTGGGCATTATACGAAATATTGCAGGTCTAAGAATATTGATAAAGCAAAGGGATTTGATGATGCCACTTCCATAGAGGTGAAAATGAGGTGATGTTTACTTGACACCTACATGTACACATGTAGATCGTGATGTATTGTTTATCAAATCAAGTGCATCATTTCATATGACTCCTCACAGTGAGTGAACCTGGTTCAGTAAATATGAAAAGTACGATGGTGGTGATGTATTCCTAAGAGATGACTCGACAACCAAAATCATGGGACGTGGAAGGGTTATGTTGTTGCTGACAGATGGAAGGATTAGAACTCTCCTTGGAGTTCTACACATTCCATATCTACCCAGGAGCCTAATATCTGTAAGTAAGTTGGATNAAATCTCTAGGAAAATCCTTGAGGAAATGATGGAAATGTGGCAAAACTGGGCATTATACGAAATATTGCAGGTCTAAGAATATTGATAAAGCAAAGGGATTTGATGATGCCACTTCCATAGAGGTGAAAATGAGGTGATGTTTACTTGACACCTACATGTACACATGTAGATCGTGATGTATGGTTTATCAAATCAAGTGCATAATTTCATATGACTCCTCACAGTGAGTGAACCTGGTTCAGTGAATATGAAAAGTACGATGGTGGTGATGTCTTCCTAAGAGATGACTCGACAACCAAAATCATGGGACGTGGAAGGGTTACGTTGTTGCTGACAGATGGAAGGATTAGAACTCTCCTTGGAGTTCTACACATTCCATATCTACCCAGGAGCCTAATATCTGTAAGTAAGTTGGATGATGCATGCATGGATACTTTATTGGGGAAGGGCACTTGCAAGATGGTACAAGGAACAATGGTGTTGATGAGGGGAGTTCGGTGTGGAACTTTGTATAAGTTATTGTGAAGCACTTATATTGATGGGTGTAACATTTCTATTGTCTTTGATCAAATAAATAAAGAAGATATGATCCATACTATCATCGGAAACAAGACCATGTTGTGACATCAAAGATTGGGACATATTGGAGAAAAGGGCCTTCGAACACTACATGGTAAAGGTACGGTTGAAAGTATGTCTAATTGCACCTTGGATTTTGATTTCTATGAACATTGCATACAAGGTAAACATAATCGAGTAAGAATCCCATTTGGTGCTACAAGAACAAAGGGGATCTTAGAGTTGATACACAGTGATGTGTTTGGACATGTGCATGTTCCATCACTAGGTAAATCTATGTATTATGTTTCATTCATAGATGGTTTCTAAATGAACACATGGATTTATTTTCTTAGGAAGAAATATGAGGTATTTAATAAATTTAAAGAGTTTAAGGCTCTAGTAGAAAATCAAATAAAAGAAAATAAAGGTGTTGAAGACAAATAATGGTGGAGAATTCTGTGGGAATGAATTAGAAGAGTTATGTAATAAGTACGGTATAGAAAGGAAAAATACTACTCCATACACACCTCAAAAGAATTGGGTTGCAAAAAGGATGAACATGATGTTGATGGAAAAATCAAGGAGCATGCTCAATGGTGCTAGGTTAGGACAAAAATTCTGGGCAGAGGCAGTGGGTACTGCATGTTACTTGGTAAATAGATCACCCTAATCAACGTTGGTGGACAAAACTCCGCATTAGGTATGGATTGGTAAGAAACCATCTCTTGAACATATAAGAGTGTTTGGTTGTGATGCTTATGTACGTGTTTCAAAGGAAAATAGGAGTAAGATGGATAATAAAGCTGGAAATTGTATCTTTATTGGTTATAAAGATGACATGAAAGGTTATAAGATCTGGAATAAACTAAGAAGATTGTTTACATTCAAGATTTTGTTTTTAGAGAGGTTAAAGATGTTCCCAAACATGAATTCCTACCAAGGCAAGAATAACTTGAGAAAATAGAGTTTGAGTTGGATGATGCAAAATATGAATCAACGAAAGAAGATGAATTAGAAGAAGAAGAACCTCATACTCCAATATTGAGGAGACCAATGATGGAAAGAAGGAAACCAAAAAGGTATAGTCCACTTGATTTTTGTGCTAATTTTGATTTATCTATTACTGATGATGATCCCATATCTGTTAGGGAAGCATTGAATTAAAAGGATAGTAAACTCTGGAAGAAGGCCATGGTTGAAGAGATGGATGCCTTGGATAAGAATGAGGCATGGGATCCAGTTGAGTTGCCAACTGGAAGAAATGCCATTAGAAGAAAATAGGTGTTTAAGAAGAAGTTGAATGCATAAGACAAAGTGGAGAAATACAAAGCTCGATTAGTAGCAAAAGGTTATTCCTAGGTAGAGGGAATTGAATTTGGTGAAATTTTTTCTCTTGTTTCCAAGTTAACTTCTATTAGATTTCTTTTATCTGTTGCTGCTAATTTTGATTATGAAGCAGAATAGATGGATGCAAAGACAATATTCCTACATGGGGATCCAGAAGAAGAAATCTACATGAAGCAACTAGAAGGCTTTGCGGTGAAGGGAAAGAAAGAGATACTTTGTAAGATAAAGAAGTCACTATATGGTCTGAAGCAATCACCTAGGATGTGGTACCAAAATTTTGACACATACATCATTGGACTGATATTTGTGAGAAGCAAGGCTGATCACTGTGTATATTCCAAGACGATTTGTAATCACTTCATTTATGTAGTGTTGTATGTGGATGACATGTTGCTGGTAGGAAATAACATGGATGTTATCAAGGAGGTGAAATTGCAGCTATCCTCCAAATTTGACATGAAGGATCTTGGTGTTGCTAACTTCATTGTGGGAATGAAGATTAAAAAAGATCATGCAAACAAAAAACTCTAGTTGAATAAGAGAAAATATGTTGAGACGATATTGCAGAGGTTTAATATGGAAGAAAGTAAATTGGTCAAGGTTCCTATTCATATAAGTGTAAAGTTATCTGCAGATCAGTGTCCCAAGACATAAGAAGAGGAAGAGGACGTGTCCCATGTTCCATATGCTAGTGCGGTTGGCAGTTTGACGTATGCAATGGTATGTACTAGGCCGAACATTGCATATGCAGTTGGAGTTTTGAGCAGGTATATGTCAAAACTAGGGAAGGAGCATTGGACAACAACAAAGAGGGTTTTCAGGTATTTGCGTGGCACTTCTAGTTATGGATTGTGCAACCAAGGATGACCAGGATTGGATAGAGTGTTGAAAATACATGGGTTTATTGATGCAGTCTATGTTGGAGATCTGGATCACAAAAGATTACAAGTGGGTATGTGTTTAACCTATTTGGAGGAGCAATCAGTTGGATGAGAAAAAGACAGGCTGTAGTGGCACTCTTAACTACAAAATCTAAATACATGGAAGCCTCTCATGCATGTAAGGAAGCAATATGGTTACAAAGATTGTGTTCAGGTATTGGGTTGGTACAACAAGCAGTAAGATTAGATTGTGACAGTCAAAGTGCAATATTCCTGGTAAAGAACTCAATTTATCATTCAAATAAAAAGCATATTGATGTTCAGTATCACTTTGTGAGAGACATGGTTGAAGGCAAGAAGGTGTTGCTGGATAAGGTTGGCACTTT
>JASDQU010818521.1:14322-33623 GCA_032191745.1 Picea mariana | reverse complement strand
TGAAATAGGATCATGACACGTGGAGGGGGGGTGGTTTTAAAAAACCATTATTCCGGACCCCCCCCCTCTTGTTAAATTTCGGATAGTGAGGGGGGGTCTGAAATTTTTGTTGTCCGTTGATTTTGTTTGATGTAAGTTTGGATGGGGGCAGGATGTGTAAAATGTGAGCGGGAGTTGGGTGGGGTAGAACTTAGGAATGTTAGTTTTTTAAGTTTTCTTATTTGTTTTTTGTTATTTTTATTAAATGTTATGTTATGTGTTACGTTCTATGTGTTATGTTTTGTTTTTTTTTAATGTGTTGTTTATGTTTTGTTTTTTTTAAATTTGTTTTATATTGTTTTAAATATATTTGTTTTGTATTGTTTTATATTATGTTATTTGTTTGTTATATAATTTGTTTTATTACTTTTTGTTATTTTATTTAATTTGTTTTTTATGTTGTTTTATATTTTTATATTGTTTTTTAATTAATTTAAATTAATTAAATTCTAACCTAACTACTAACTTAGATTTTTAACTTAATTAAGAATTAATTAATTAAGAAATAATTAATTATTAACTAGTTATTTATTAATTAGTTTAACCTATCCTAACTATACTAACCTTACTTATTTAATCTAATTAAATTTATTGTTATCTTTGTTCATCCTAAGTCTGATTATTCATGGATGGGTGACGAGCGAGAGGTAGTCAATGGGGCAACAGGACAAGGGAGTGAGGGCGCAGCATGGATGAAGGATGCATCATGGTGATGGGGGATCAAGCAAAAAGAATGGAGGGAAGAAAACGGGATCAACTGAGCCAGACTTCGTCATCACGAGAGAAACGCCAAATCAGCAGTTGAAGAATCGAGTTGCCTATAATTATAGGACCCCAACAGGCAGCACTGACTCAGAGACGGCTCAGGATATGACCTTGTAGCAAGTCGAATGAGAGACAAATGGATTTCCCAAACCAGCTTCAGATAATGAATAGGGGAGGTGTCATGTTCAAGAGTGACACTTACTGCCAATAATATGAATACGAAAACATATCCGTTTACCAAATTCCCCCCCACCATTTCTGGCGAGTACCTCTTTATTTTTACGTAAGCTTGAGGAGGATAACATATGCTTGTTGATGTAAGCTCATCCCTCGGATGAGTCCTTCGGAGTATGTTTAATGAACCCTAGGAAAGAGTGGTTCGGTCCCATTACGGGTATTTCGATGTTTGTTTAACGAGTCCAAATATAGAAAAATCGAAGGTTTTTCATGATTATAGAGTCTGGAAAAACACTCAAAAGAGAACTCTCTCAGTTCCTTTTTCGTAAAATATTCTGATGAGTCCGAAAAAGAGATAAATTATTGTTCATCAGACGCTTTCTTCAAATACTTTAATGAACGTGAAAATAGCAAGGTTGCTTGGCAATCTTTTCATGTTGAGAGAGTCTAAAAAGAGCTTAAAGAGAACTCCAGGGGGTTCCTTTTTCGTATAACCTTGTTGAGCCCGAAAAAGTGATAAAATTGTACTCAATTATGTTCTCATGTATTTTCGAGCGTGAGAACGGATAAAGACCAAGCTCGAGGTTTTGTGCAAAAAACCATAAAAAACAACTTAAACATGCGATGAAAAAGAGAAAAAATCCATATCCCTGTGTATGGACGTCGAAGTCGTTATGTCTGCAAAAAGTCATACTCATAGGGGTATTAGGCATTAGGTTTAATAAATAAAACAATTATAAAAACCAACAAAAATGGTAGAAGTAAATATAAGTGGGTAAAAGTTCTTTTTACCATAGTCATTGTAACTTTGCCAAGATTTTAGCCCAAAACCCCTCTTTTTCCCTTGAATTTCGGTGCTCGATTGCGGAAGGTACGATCAACCATTTGTAAAACCATCTCTGGTAGTGAGGTAAGCTCCTTGTTTTCTATCTTTTCATGGTTCAATTTTTAATTTTCATTGGTAAATTTCAAGTTTTTGAGCTTGTTTTAGAGCTCAAATTTGTGCTCAGGCATTCTTGCAGGCTAGCCACACAGTACCTGCGAGAATGAAAGATTCTCGTAGGTGGCCCCAAAGGCACCTGCTAGAACCTCACACTATGCCAAAGGGGCACCTGCAAGAACCGTAAAGTGAAAAATTTCTTTAATGTTTGCTCAATGAAAAATGTACCAAGTCTTGAAGAGAGTTGTTGGCCTTCTTCTTATGTTTCTTATGCAAGCATTTGGCTATCACCATGGTTCTGGAATGGCGTGAAAGAGAGCATGAAGAAGATGATGCTATTGCCAGGAATAACTCAAGCACCTTCGCTGCTTTGCAAGACTGTGGTCTCTTGAAATTCTTTCGTATCCTGGGCATGAGGGCCTAGGTCAGGTTGTTGGAGTACCTCGTTCATATGTGGGGTGTGGACCAACAAGTATTCCACATAGGGGTCCACACATTGTCCTTGGATATCGAGGACATTTATTTTCTGACAAGACTATCATGGCGTGGGTACCACGCTAGCTTGATTGGTAGCCGATGTGGTAGGCTGCCTATGAGTGAATACTTTCGTTTGTATTGTGTTCTAGAGGCAGAAAGAAGCAAAGGAAAAGTGGTCATTTGGGGGGTGCAGGATTTGACCCTTTGCACTATTTTGTTAACCATTGCACATATGGCTGGGAGCGCTACTCCACACATGGCTCTCCAGAGCTACTTTCAGTATGCCATAGAGTGTACTGAGCCTCAGGTTTTTAACTGGTCAGACACAGTGCTTCGTAGTGTGAAGAGGCAATTGACCAAATGCAGGAGAGGTGACTTGAAGCAATTCGGGTACGTGTCATTGTTGGTGTTCTTCTTTCTTGGGAGGGTTCCCTTGCTGAGGTTGCAGGTTGAGTGGGGTTTACCGGCTCGAGAGGATCTGAGAATGCTGAGGTGGTGTAACCTCATGGCCCGTCATGTAGCTGGACCAATCATCAAATACAATGATTCCTTATTTGACTGGTTGCGACCACAGATGTTGATGGTCGATGATTATGCCTATGTCGAGTTGGACTTCTGAGGGGATCTAGACTTGGCCCTGCCTGAGGGTGCTCAGTGGGGGGATCTCGGTAAGAAGTACACATTTTCTATTTTTTAAATGTTTTTGTGAATTTTATCATATGCAAATGTTGTTATGTTCGTCCAAGATCTAATTACAAAAAATCTTTTTTGATGACACAGACGTGGGGCCTTATCGAGCTCCAGGTACTTCTCCTATTCAGCGATGAGGAGAGGTGGCTCCAGTGCCATGATGGGATGCTGAAGATTATGAGGCAGTGGAACAAAACTTAGAGGGTTTGACTGCAAACATTCCAGACATGCCTCTTGGAGAGGTTCCGCGACGTTATCAGCGTCATACGGTGGGGGTGTCGGAGTCTATTGGCTGACTGCTTCATAGGGTTGCCTGGGAAGTCGTGTGTTACAGTGAACATCATCCATGACGTCACTTTGTAGAAGCTATGAGCTTCAGATTTTAAAATTTTTGTCCTCGGATAGAACTTTCTTGTAAAAACATTTTTGATCATTATATATACATACGGCTTCTAGTGGCTTATCTTGTGTTGTGTGATACTTGTGATGTGATTGATTTATACATGACCCAAATGTCTGTCTAATACATAGTTAGCTAATGCATCAGTTAATGTATTTAGACATCTAGGAATATGCTGATACTCAATATAATCAAAATAACGTTCCAAGAGGCGAATTCACAAATATACCCGTAACAAAGTAGGACTTCGAATAGCATAGAGATTACTTAATTGTAGTAATACAAGCTGCGAATCGAGTCGCACAACCAAGAGACGGATACCAAGCGAGATAGCATCAATCAACAATTCGATAACGATGCTATACTCTGCAATATTGTTGGTCACACGGCCAAGGCACACTCCTCGTAGAGTGATAAGTTCATTTGTAGGGGCGTAGATTGCCCACGCAGCAGAAGAAAGGTTCTGAGTACTATGGCTAGCGTTATCAGTGAAGCCAATGTGGGGTAGCGAAGACTCCAACATCTGGAAATCAAAGACAATGTCACATAAGGGCAGAGACCACATAATGAAAAAACAAACTACAATAACACACAAGAAGTATGATACAATAAAATAAAAGTACTCGTGCACAGGTGATCTTATGCATAGTACTTCTTTAAGTACAACCCATTTCTAGGTTCACTCAAAGGGATACTGTCGTAATATACTAACTCGTAGGCTCCTTTCTCCAAAACTCATCTAACGATATAAGGACCTCACCACATGGCTTCGAATTTTTCATCTCCTAGCATATATCGATCTTGTTCGTAGAGGAGAACCAGATCTCCTTCGAAGAAAATGCGAGGCTTGACATGTTTGTTTTATTGGGCCTTGACACGTTTATTTTGGGCTTCTATGACTAGGGTAGCGTCGAGTCAAGTTTCGTCTAATCGCATGAGATATAATAGACATTCTTCCTCTGCAGAAGTGTTTGGTAGGAGTTCGACAGCTAGTTTTAAAGAGGGTATCTTGCATTCAATCGGGAGGATGGCTTCTAGACCATAGACTAACCGAAAAGGTGTAAACCCAGTAGCAGACTTAATGAATGTTCTGTAAGCCCACAATTCTAAAAACAACATTGTGTGCCAACTTGCTTTGTAAATTCCTATCATTCATCAAAGCATGGTTATGAGAACTTTATTAATCGCTTTGACTTGGCTGTTGGCTTGTGGGTAATAGGGCGTTGAGTTTTCATGGAGAAGACCCAACTTTTCAGTGAGTTCGGACATCATGAAGTTTCTAAAGTGGCTACCGTGATCGGTGACGATAGCCTGAGGAACACCAAAATGAGCTATGATGTGATTGAAAATGAATAATGTTGCGATCTTTCAAGTATTGTCAAATGTCGGCATCGCCTCGGCCCATTTCGTAAAATAATCTACGGCTACAACAATGTATCCATGACCCCCAGCTGAGTGGGGGTGACATGTATTGAAATCGATACCCCATTCCTTAAAGGGACCAACGAAGACCACATGGTGAAGAGGAGAAGGATGTGATCGTATCTTATGATTATAGGTTTGGCTAGCGTGGCATTTTTGGACAACGATTATGCAATCGTTAAATAAAGAAGGCCAGAAATACCCTACTCGTAAGATCTTTTGGGAAGTAGCATACGCGGACATATGACCACCACAGGCTCCAGAATGGCAGTCATTTAAGGCTTTCTCAACTTTGTCGAATGTGAGGTAGCATAAAAAAACTAAGTCAATCCCACAACAATAAATAGTATCCCCGAGGATAATATATTGACGGGCTTGGTAGCGTATTCGACGCTAGTCAGTACTAGTCAAATTGGGCCAAAAAGTCTAGGTTTGGAGATATATGATGATATCACCGTACCAAAAATCATCGGAACTAATTAGGAAAATGGATTCATCAGGTAATGAATCGGCTGCTACATTTTTCGTTTGAGAGTAGGGAAAGTCACATATCAACTCAAAAAACACTAAGGACTTTTTGGACTTAGCTCGTTCGAATTCCAAGTCAAACTCCCAGAGTATCACGATCCATTTGGAGTACTTTCCCCCTAGCAATTGACGTGTGAGAATGTGTTGCATAGGGTTGCAGTTAGAAATTACCGTAGTCTTGCGAGAGAGGATATAGTGTCGAAAATGTTGAACTGCTTGGACGGCTGCCAAGGCCAGTTTTTCGACATGTAAATACTTGGTTTCAGTAGGCGTTAGACTTCGAGTCAAGTAATAGATAACATGTTCATCATGAGAATCATCCTCTTGGACGAGAATCATAGCGATGGTGTGATCCGAGGCTGCATAGAGGAAATAATCGCGACTGTAATCAGGGGGGAAGAGAAGCAGAGCACGTGTAAGGGACAGTTTCAAAGATTCTAAGGCTTTGTTTGTGATGGTATCCCATACGAACTTAGACCCCTTTTTGAGTAGTCGTGTAAACCCAAGAGTTATCTCGGCATAGTTTTGGATGAAATGACGAAGAAAGTTTTCTTTCCCTTGCAAACTTTGTAACTAGCGAAGTGTAGAAGGAGGAGGGAGATTGAGAATCGCCTTGACCTTTAAAGGATCTACCCTGATCCCTTGATGTGAAACAATAAAGCCTAAAATTCGGTCGGATTCTACGCAGAAAACACATTTGTGAGGATTCAAGCGTATATGGTAAAACTAACAGTAGAGGAAAATGGCTTAGAGGTGGATTGGATGATCGACCCGGCACATGGAATGAGAGGGTAAGTCATCAAGATATGGCTGCACGATGTGCTTGATATCATGGAAGGCATAAGACATAGCACGCTGAAAAGTTACGCAAACGTTCTTGAGACCGAAAGGAAGTTTTTGATAGGTGAAAGTGCCCCAAGGACAAATGAAAGTGGTTTTGTGTTGATCCTTGGGAATAATATTGATTTGATTATATCCAAAGAAACCATCCATCAGAGAGAAGATTTCGCTTCCGATGCAATCATCGACAATTTGATTGACGAAGGGGGTAGGAAAGTTGTCTTTAGGACAAACTTTGTTGATATCCCTATAATCAACGCATACGTGGATTGTGCCTTGTTTCTTGTCGATCGGGACAAGATTGGAAACCCAATTAGTGAGGGCCACTGGGTAAATAAAGCCGGCTTTAAAACGTTTCTTGACTTCAAGCTTGATAGCAGCCGCTTTACGTGGGTGAACTGGACGAAGGCATTGCCGGATGGGTTTAGCGTCTGGGTATGTCTTAATCTCATGTATCACAATGTCGGGGTTGATGCCCAGGATTTCTTCATAGCTCCAGGCGAAGACGTCACAAAATTCTTTGAAAAGCGATTTATAGGTGACGATTTCATCAGGGGAACACGAAGCTTCGATATGCACATTTTCGACAATTCCAAATATGTCGAGGGGAATAGTGGGTGAGATATTTCTTAAGTTCCCTTCGGAAAACACATAATGTGTGGACTCGGGAATGGTTGAAATGACAACAACGATCGATGGGGTTGAGATCCATTGGTATCTCTCGATGGTGTGTTGTTCCAGGAAGAGGATGGAACGGTGATGTCCATCGTTCCAAGGGGTGTCTTCCATGATAGACATAATCATCTCGTCCATGGGAGAAATGATGCAGAAAGGATCTGGAGATAAATCACCAAGAGAGGGGGTAGAAGGGGTTGCCGATTGAATGGCCTGATAGGTGGATTCGACCAGACTTAAAGGCATTTGGTCGTCGTAATGAAGATGATCGCTGGGGTCGGGTACCATCCATGGGTCATGAGACACAGGGATTCCATGAATCGAGGTGGAGATCATGTTGATTTAAGCGACAGACAAGTGTGGAACATCGTGTGCTGGAATGGGGAAAGTACCCATTAACGAAGAGTCCTTGAGAAGACCTACACCGACGTTCTCATAATCGGGGGGGGGGTTGGCGATAAACGGTATGTTGCCAGTACCCGTATCCGAGTTAAAGAAGGCTAAATGGTTGACAGTAATGACCTTTCCTTGATGTGGGAAATGTACCACATGAAAAAGAGTCGACACAACTACGCACATGGAATCGATCCAGCTATGGCCGAGCAAAAGATTGTAATCGAGTGGAGCGTCAAAGATTTCCACTTCGACTTGGACTGTTTTTCCTTATAGCATAATTGGAAATGAAGGAAGGACACCGTAAGGCTTAAAACCGAAGCCATTCAAGGCTTTGAGCATGTTATGGGATTCGATCAAAGAGGGAGAGCCGATGGATTTCCAGTAGGTAACAGACATGACACATGTCGAGGCACCCTCGTCGATAACGATTCTACAAATGTTTTTGTTGGAGACAATCACTTGGATTTAGAAGGCGATTTGAGGGGGTAACCTTGGAATGTGATCTTCCAAGTAAAAAATTATTAAATTCGTGTTTGTTGGGTCAATTCCACTGATAGCTTTCAACAGTGCCTTTCGTTGTGTGGGACAACTTTGAAGGACTTCGAGGGCTGACATTGCGGAAGGTGCTTGGGCCAGATCTTCAACAATGCTGTAGTTCTGGGCAGCACGAGCATGAGGATTGAAAGCCGATTTATGAACGATGCCCTTTGGAGGAGGGTGAAGAACTGTGTCAAGGCTCGGTCGTTCGAGATAAAGAGGACCGTTGGTAGGTGGAGTCGTGGGAGATGGTTGGACCAATGAAGGAGGTATATCATCAACCTTCTCTTTAGAGAGAGAATAATCTTTGGCTCAAGTGGTAAGTGCGATGTCATTCTTCTTTGAATCTCCAGTACACATTAATACAGAGGACATAGTAGAAGGGGAAGGTTAGTCATGAATGAGCAATTGGGTCTGTTGTTGAGAGGGGAAGGGTTGGGACAAAATGACCAGAGTGGGTGGTTTCAGGGCTCCTTGAAGGAACTTAGTAACCTCGATGCGTCGTGGACAATCCTTCGTGTAGTGATCATCACCACATATAAGACAAGGGTATAGGGGTTTGCGCTTATCCCTATAATCAACAGGTGGAGTTTTGGTTTTCTCTGCTTGCGAAGTATTTTTGTCCTCCTTATTCTTACCCTTTCCCTTTCTGGATTTGTTTTTACCGGCTAGGGTAGATTGAACTGCATTTACCTCAGAAGTCTTGCCGGCGGGAGGGGTAGAAGACGGAGCAGTTTGAACATTAGAAGAAGCGGGTTTGGGGTTGTTGCTTGAGGCTGAATGTGGTTGGGAATGGAAAGTGTCAATCACACCGTCGGATGCATGAGAAGCGACTGGAGTAGTTGAAGTGGTGGAAGTGGAAGGACGAGGTGCATCAGGGAGTAAGTTGTAAAGAGTACCCTGTGAGTAAATGAGGTCAAGGTATTGAGAACGAATTATGGCCTGTTCTTCTGTGACAAATCCACCCATGGTGATGTCACGACTGATGTCATTCACAAATGATTTTATGAACCACTCTGCCAGCAACTGATCAGGAAGTTTGAGTTTGATGAGACGTCATCTCCATCACTACTTATGAATGTGATCGGATATATTAGTGGATTTGTTTTGTTTGAAAGAACTCAAAATCTCGGTCCCTATTTCATAACAGATTGGTAACTAGTAGTGGGTGAGGAAATCCATAGCTAGGGTGTTGAACTTGGTGAATAAACCTCGTGGTAATTCTATATACCACTTCATGGTAGAACCTGTGAGAGTTCTTTGAAAAAGACGTAAACGAATAGAGTCATCCATGAAGGAGTTGGATGAGCACCAGAGGTGAAAAGTCATCACGTGATTGTTCGGGTCCTCTCCCGCTTTGCCATCGAATTTAGGGATGTCAGATGGTAAATTGGCTGGTATAGCGGGCCATTGGGGAGAGTGACAGATTGGATCATTTAAAATCCTCGACAGATCCGGGAGGTCCATAGTTTCCAAGAAGGGTAACTGTCTATTCACATGCAGGTACTGGTGTCCTTGGGGAGGGAGTCCCATCGACAAACCAGTGGGACCATAAGCAGTCTGCATATAATGCGAAGACCCAGGCAAATTTGGTGGTTGTTATGGAGGAAAGTAGCTCATGGGATTGTATCCTTGAACTGGGACATGAGTTTGAGCATTCAAACCCCAAATAGGATTGGACGTACCTGGATATGGTTGGCCTATACTAGGGGGTATAACGGATGTAGCTGGAAGATGTTGCCCCCCAGTCGATTGAGGATTATGTTGTATCAGATGGTTCCAATACTGGGCCAAGGATGGAGGTATGTTTTGTCCATACGGTGGGGTTGGTGTGGGTTTTCCTCCAATCGGGGGTTGAGTTCTAATTGGGGGTTGTGTTCCAATTGGGATTTGTGTTCCAATAGGAATTTTCCCTACAAGGGGGGGTTGATTCAAACCTCCTTGGTGAAATTGTCCACCAACAGGAATCTGGTAATTTGGTGTGAATGACGGAATGGTGCCACTAGGATTAGTGCCATCGATAGAGGATGAAAAAGGTCCTCCGAAAGGGGGTTGAGGAAGTGTTAGAATGAAGCTGGGAGAAGAGTGCCCAGAAGAAGATGGACCACTAGGAGTTCTGGATGGGGTTTGCGTAGGAGTGGGAATAGAAGCATTCAACGCATGGTATCCGGGTGGAAGCATCGGGGTGACACTGGGAGAGAGCGGTGTGCCAATGGGGGCTTGACTAGCCACTATAATCCCGGTGTGAATACTCATAATATTTGTGTAATGGACCATTTCTAAAGGGAGGGTCAAGATGTGGTCAGCTTGCGGAGCTTCTGTACTAGGAAAATAATAAGCAGTAGTAAAAGGTATTGCATCTGGGTCAAAGGTTTCGAGGAACATAGGTGAGACGGTGATTTCAATGCCTACTCCTGAGCAAAAAGATCCCATCTAAAAATTCCAGTAGACCAAAAAGGATCTTGGCCCTCAGGTCCTGGAAAAGGTCCATTCGGTGATCCAGAAGACAAAACAAATAAGTCTTCGGAAAAATTCACTCACATAATACGTCTCTTAAAATCGGGGTGAAGTCGAAAGTCCTCTCGAGAATTGGTAATTCAGAACCATTCTAGAGAGTCAGTTCTTTCCACTTGTGGAGTGGTGACGTCTTGGACTTCACTCTGTTGAGGAGAGCCCTCTGGTGAGCTTGTAGGCAGGGGTTGAGAACCTTCCAGATTTTCTGGAGGTAAGCCCTGCATTCTACGTGAATGACGTGGAGGGTCTATTGTAAACGAGTTACAAACTTACAAAGAAAATCCTATGGTCAACTTGGGTAAACAAACAACATGCGCTAGTAAAAAATATAAGAAACAACACCAAGAAAACAAGACCTTCCAATTCCGAAGTTACTAGTTGGTGATGAAATCCAATGTCGCAACAACGAGACGAGAAGGGGCTATGCTAGGGTGGAAAAGTTACGTTGACGACCTTCTTAATGGACTTACACCCTGGTGCAAGCTCCCATACATAATCGTGGGTATACCCTCCAAAGAGCCCGAGTGAGTTTGGCCAACGTCGATTCCAGGTACCATGAAGACTTTCCCCTTCACAGTCAGCTTGTGTAAGATCCTAAGAAGATAGGCCACTAAGGTTACCACTGACAACAGTAAATCCTAGGGGGACAGTCGACAGTCCGATCCACACGCAAGGGCAGGGTATCTAGCCTGAAATTAGCTTGAGAGGCTTCCACTCATCATTGTGGGTATACCTCCAAGTGACCCCCGTAATACATGCAATCTCTACACCTATATCAATGAAGCAAGGTGAGTAACTCTGTCGATATCAATGCGACCTCGGGTTTGACCCTTGTGTGAGAAGGCTTTCTAGGACAAAATGTCATAAATGGAATTTGACACTCCTTAACACAAGATGCTATTGTTTGTTTTGTGCTTTGGAGAGTGTATCTCTTTGCCTATTACAAAGCTCTAGCCTAGCTAATTGTTGGTGTAATAGAGTCCTAGAAAAGAGTTACTAGCTAAATTTTAAAATTGCGCAATATTATTAAGATTTGTTGTTACTCAAAGGAAATGGAGATGAAACCGATGTTGTGTGAGACTCTGACTCAATGATGCATAGATATGAATGAAATATATCAATTTTTGTTCGATGAATCCTATGTACGGAAGGGAAAGAGAAGTGTTCCAGAATAATCTTGAACTACAATATACAATCTTCTTTAAAATGAAATCTCAACGAATCACGTAACAATGACAATTCTCTATTGTTCTATTTCAACAATTGATTTCCAATATTTGCAAAAAGAAAATTCTTTTAAAAAGAAAAATGTTTTTACTTTTCAAAAAGATCTACACCATGGTGGTGAAAGTAAGGAAAATCAATAATTAACGGATAAGTAATAAACAAAACCCAAACCAATCTTTCAATGGAAACAAAAATGACAAGATGACAAGACTAGTCTTTTCAATTGCATGAGAACAATGAACTTCCAAGTAATGAGCAAATGAGAAAGACAAACAATCCCCAATTTCAAACCGATCACTGTCTTCTAACCAAACAAGTACTCCGATTCCAGGATAAAAGATTATATCCTTGCTAAGAAAAGGCAAGAGATGAGAGTTGAGAAAAAGATGGACAAGAAGAGCCTGTGATTTCTAAACACTGATCGTGCACAAAATCTGAAGTCAAGAAACAATCAACTAGTGTCCCAAGAAGTTCTTATTAGACACCTATACAGATCTGGGCATACAAAATCTTTAAATCCAAAAAATTTAAAAAAGGGTTCTTAGGCTATTAGTAATGTACAGTGCGAGAATGGAGCATTCTCATAGGCTAGCTTCAAGCAGGGTGTGAGAACCTCACACTGGACTGAAAGGAAGACTGCGAACTCAAGGGGTTCTCGCAGGCCACTGAGGGGTTCAATGTGAGAAGGCCTGAAACTAGGCAAAATTTTGGAAAAAGACAAAAATTTTGAAGGGACTTCTGGACCCAGGGAGTCTGTCAGAGTTTCCTGAAGATTCAGAGATTGATAGAAATGAAGAAAGGTAGGGCAAGATAAAATGGCTAAGGAAAAACACCAAAAACCACTAAAAAATGGGTTTCATCCCCAGTGGAGTCACCAATTTTGTTATCAGACTAATCAGTAGGTGCGAACACTAACAAATCTCCCTAGATCCAGCTGTATCTAGAACAAAACATGACAGGACATGACTTTTTCCCTAAGTTATGACCATTGAATTAGCTAGTAAGGAGGAACAAGGGACATACCTTTGTATCGCTTCCTTAGGTCTCTGTTGCTCCCACTTCGCTCCGGTGCTCTCATGAGGTCAAGACCAAGACAACACAAACCAACCAAAGTGAAGATAGAAAAATGTATTCAATCGTCAACTTATGTGTATGATCAAGGAATTACACAATAAAGGAAGAATGACTTTATGGGAAAAGGACATGCCGCTGTATCATATTAATTGAAAGTAGAAGATACAACCTGATTGCCTTGATGTCGCAAGCTTCCTTTCGGTGAATCTTGGTTCCAACACACACATTTGCTCTATCCTTGCATGAAGAAGATCCAATTCCTCTTGATAGACCTACTAGAGTCCCCAAGCTTCTATCCAAGCTGGGTTCTTCACACAATTCCTTCACCAATTCTTCAATTAATCTTGCTTAACCTTTTCCACGAGAATCCTTTCAATATATAGGAGAGGGTGAGATGGTTACATGGATGAGAATGATCCCACCAAATCATGGAAACCAGTAAAATGACAACCATTCGAATGCCAACCCATTTTCTAGAAGATCCACTTCTAAAACCCTCAAGACTTCTTCCCTTTTCCAAGCTTGAAAACAAGTTCGCACCCTATGTATAGATCACAGTGTGAGAAGTTCGCACCCTAGATGAAGGTGGCCTGCGAGAATGGGTCATTCTCACACCCTAGGCTATAAGCAGCCTGTGAACTCACTTTGAAAATATGTTTTCTGGAAGGAGATAAATGCCACTTTTCTCAGGAGAAAGTTCTTGTTGGGAGCATGAGTACACCATTGTTAATACACCACCAAGATGACGAAAATCATGTGTAACACTTACTGCTTGTCTTAGTACGTCCATTAAAAGACCAGTTAAAAGAACTACAACTCTGCATTTCGAATTTTATTCTTATCTTTTACAATCACGAGTGAGTTGTATTCATCCAGGCTTATAGATTTTCTCGTCTGCAAACCGGTTTTCAATCTAGTGCGAACATTATGGCACCTAAGAGGGTACTTAAGAAAGTTGAGGGAACTGCTGAAAGAACAAGTATAGAAGGAGATGTTGTATATGATACCACACCCCATGATATTGATTCTATCAAATCTTGGAGGCAAATCTTTAAGAATCTAGATTACGCAATCAAGAACTTCCCGCATGATTCTGAGAACAAACTTTGGGACATAGCAGAGTCTAAACTTTACAAGATAGCAGCACGCCCATGGCGCATGACATATAATGACGTGATATATTGGGCCTTAAAGAGAACAAACATGAAGACAAGGAGCATTCTATATAACCGTGGGGGCATCATCAGTTCCTTCAGGCCAGAACATATACAAGTAATGTACATGCTACCCCCTAATCCTAAGTATATTTATAATGCTGAATTCATAGCTAAATTCCAAAGAAAGGAATGCACAGAGGTAGATCATACATACCCTGATATAATTAGAGGCTGGTGGGGAGTGTTAGCAAAGTTTAGGGCTGATACTCACGGGAAATATGCCACAACCTCACTAAATGAATAGATGGTCTATGTAGCCATGATGCTTTGCAGAATCTCCAGAAAGAAAAGCCCCACTCATTTCCCTATAGAATGGGTGCCTCTTATTCATGAAGCAGCTGAAGGATTCAGTTTCAACTGGGACAAAATCCTATCAGACAATTTATCTAAGGAAGTAACAGAGTATCAAACCGCAAAATCCAAGGGCCAACCAGTGGCCTTATATATGTCCGCCTACATCATGTACGCCATATGCTTCATGAACCCTTTCCCTTTGATGAATTGGAGTTGGAACCCAACCTCTAATAAACCCATTCATGAATACTATTGTAAGTTGTGGGAAGAAATTGCTAAGGATTCCTTCTACGAAATTTTCCACTTCGTGGTGATTCCGGTGCACCAGATGTTGTATGGTTGCAAGCCTCCCTGTATTTCTGAGTCAATCATGGAAAGTCTTAACGTCATCGCTGATTGGTTTATAGAAGAAAATTTTTCCTACATTAGGGTTTTCGAATGTTCAATCCCTCCCCACACACTACCAAAATCCCTCCCTGATAGACTGGTATGCAGGGAGTTGGCTCATCATATAGTAATAGGTGGCATCGGGAATGAACTAAAAATGGCCCAAAAGAGATTCTGGCCTATTTTCCCTGTGCAGGTTGGGAAATATTTACTACTCAATCTAGGGCATTCCAAGGTTGAGGCAACTGCATTAGGAGAGATAAAGTTGCTAAATCTCGATCACAGGAAATATGATCCCCATAAAATTGTGGGTAATTACCAAGTCAACTACATATGAACATGAATAGTCCCCTTGTGACGAAATGTTCAGAAGAGTTATAAGTTATGATGAAGTGTTGGCCAGGTTTCAATCTTTGTCACCCGACTTGCAAAATAATTTCCTGAACTTCCAGAAACATCGTAGAAGTGGTTTTCCTGGGGTATTAATAGGAGAAGCATCAACTCATCCTCCAGAACAAGGAAGCATACCCCCAGATTTTGGATCAGGAGGGAAGGATAAAAAAAACACAAAGAGAATTCCATAAGAGACTGAGGAGTCTCCACGAAAAATAGAAGGACAAAAGGAAGAGAAATCAGAAATGGAAAAAGGATCTCAGACACCCCCAATGTCTGATAAACCATATTTCCCTTCATCATCTACAATTCATGGTAATACCCCCAAAACAACAGAGGAGGTAAGATCTACATAACTAGGTGCCCCCATCGCCTCTTTGACTCCATTACAATCCACTTTCAGTTTCCCCCAGTTGGGAGACCTATATGTTAGTGACCTTGAGCCCATCTGTAGAGAAGAGATTCCTCCATCTGATTATTTTTTCAGTAAGAAGAGAAAGGTAGTTTTAAAGTAGGAAATGCATCAAAGGGAAAATGCCATGGTAAAGAAGCACAAAATCATAATAGATGGGCATAATTTAGAGGAAGAAGGTTTCGCTACCGAAATAGCTGGTTCTATGGGAGCATTAGCCACAACTAACCAATTCACTCTTGAAAATATGAAATCACGTCTGAGACAGAGAAACCTCATGATCACTAAACTACAAGGCCAATTAAAGGAGAATGAAAAAAGGATTGAAGAAGGTATAAATAAAGGTCTGGACCAAGCTAGATCTAGGGATAAGAAAGAGATTCAATCCCTGAAAACAAGCCTCAGTGAGATGGAAGAGAGAGTGTGGACAAGTCAAATGCAAGAAGAAATCATAAACCAATTACAAAGAAAATTAAAGTCAATTGAAGATCTAGTCATGTATCTAAAAGTTTTCCAGGCCTAGTCACTGGAAGTGCATGCAGAGCTAGAAGTTGAACAACGAAAGTTGATTTCCAAGATAGATATCCTCTAGAATTACTTCCATGAAGCAAGCAATTTCTTTGATAACATCATCTTGAAGGTAAAAGAAGCTAAAGCAGCAAGGGTCTCTCTTCAAAGGGAAATCATATGTTCAACGAATGAAGAGACATTCAAAACTACAAAATTATCAGCCACAGAGAAAATCAAAGGTGACATTATGCTCAAAGTATGGGAAGACAACATAATGGAAAACAAAAGAATAGTTAAAGAAATAAAAGACGATGGCGAAGAGGTTTTGGATCTCTTAGACAAAGGGTCATTAAATATCGAGAAGGACAATTGCGTAGGGCTTCTAGGGCAGATAAATATTGCGAGACACCAATTTAAGTTTAAAGAAGATCTAAGTGAGATCCAAATGGAGATTTCATAGCTAAAAAAAATGGATGTCACCTTAATCAATAGGTTGTTGATTCAGCCCAACTTAAAATTGCAGTCAATAAAGTTTGCAGATAAAAGAGTTGAAGACTATTTCCCAAAGATATAGAGAAAGGTATATCTATTCGAAGCAAAGGAGTTTCCAGAGCCTCCCAAAATGACTACACCTTTCCTCAACAAATGCATCGAATGTGTCAGAGAAAAAGAAGGAGAGTCTTCAACATAGCAATAAAGTACCAGTTTGAAAAGTGTAGCAATAAAAATAAAAGAAAGATAAAGAAAATCTTGTAAAACAGTTTTCAGCTTATTTACGATAAATAGGTAGTTCCTAGAAATTAGAGATTCCCCAACCACCAAGGATTGAAAATTTTGTATAAATGTAAATTTATAGGACTAAGAAAAAGCTTTTTGGTGGCCATTGTACGAGAGAAAATTTTTGCAGTGATTAATAAGAATGCAAAGAGGAGATTCTAGATCTTGTCAATCCTAAGTTATGTCTTCCCTTTGTTTTTTCTCATATCATTTTTTCTTAGGTGTATCTTTGATGAAGTTTTAACAATAATTTAGCATAATATTTACTACTGGTTCAAAGTCGTTGGGTTATCTAATTATTTATAGTTTTTCCTCTATACCCGTCGTCAGTAGTTTCAAGACCTGTAGATTATTTAGGATGCAATGGTTTGTGTTTCATTAGAGTCCTCTTGTCTTTCATCTTTCCTTGTTGCAAAGTGAGATTCTTCCAAGATCGATGCCTCATTTTTGTTAAACGATTTTGTTTTTTTCACTCGTCACTATCATGTCTTTAAAATCTAACTCAGGAACAGGAAATGGCCTCTGATTTGTTGAATATTAATATGTGTTTGAATTTTTTTCTCTTATAGTCAAATGCAGAAAGCAACACACTTTATTGAACAAATTTTTAGACCTTCTTCCAACCATTATCCCTCATGACTATGCCCGCCTTAAGACAACCTAATGTAGAACCCGGTCTTTTTGATCATACTAGCATTGCCCTAAATTTATTTAACACTATCTTGCAAATAGCTAACACCCAGGTCGAATTAGAATGTTCATGGGTAGCCATTGAACGTGACATAAGCATCCAAGAAAACTGGGAAGCTCAATGGAGACAGTTAGGGAACCAACCATAATGGTTATCCTTCAAAGCTGACTTTTTCTACCTTAACTTTCTTTACTCGTATCAGATGCTTTGACGGTATACTTTAGAGCCTTAAAGTATAAACTCAGGAATAACACAAGAGTTTATGAAAGTTTAACCTGCTAGTAGGAAGTCAATGGGGACCTGCCATACCAACACAAGTATAGGACAAATATACTTTTTATTATAAGAAGTACTTGACATAAGATAAGGTCGAATCACAAATCCAATAATTCTATGAAATGGTCGACACAGGATACAACTTCCTTTCAACAAGAACAAGACACAATATGTGGCTTAGGAGGCATGAATTGAAAATGAACATTGACATGAGTTTGTAATGTAGGAGGAAATGACAGACTCTTCATAGTGACTGGAAGAATAACCTGTTGTAGGAGTAAAAACTATCTATAACTGGTTCGTTTTCCTAGAGTCATACAAACCCAAACTGTTGAGTCCAGACTCAAAAATTTGTGCTTTTTTTAGAGGCAAATCTACTGCTGCTAATAACAAAAAAGAAGACTCATTCCCACGCTCTTTTTTTATTATTTGTTTTTTTTTGTGTTTTTCATATTGGAAATCATAAAAAGAGAATAAAATAATTCTAGAATACATGGAGAAAACAAGTGTCACAGGCAAGAAAATTATTTCCAAGTGAAAGAAACATACCTATGCTCAATGCAAGGAAGCATGTACAGGATATGGACACTCAGGGGAATGTTTCCTCTTAGGGTATAGGTGTTAAATTTCAAAGGAACATATTGTAAAGATAGAAATTGATGAGAATGCATAAGAGAATGGATGAGAGATAGCAACATGAAGCCAACATTAGGCTCAAAAGAGAGAGAGATAAGTATGCAATGCAGTGACAACTTGAACATAAAAGTATTGGATCCCTGCAGATAAATATCTAGAATACGAATGTGAGGTTTCAACGCAATGCCATGGAGGGACTAATATGACTCCCGACCCTAATAAAAACTTTAGCATGGGCACCAAAAGGAAGATTAAGGTGCTATCTAAGATGCCCATGATGGTAGGATCTACCATGAACAAAATGACACTTGAAATCAATGAGAAAGGATTTTGTCACCAGTAAGTGGAGTTGACCCTATTAAAAATGTATAAAAGGTCAATGATTATGCAAAATGCAAGGTGGAATGAACCTACCCTATATGCTCGTGGCATAAACATTACATGAAAATAATCAAGAAAACATGCCAGCATGTATAAAAACACCATTATTAATCATATTCCCTACAAAATCTAAGTTCAAATGGCCATCTTGTACAAAACATCAGTTCATTAGGTATCTTAAATGACAAAAATGGTAAAAATAATGTAAAAATGAGTAAAAAAATTCATTATAATAGTGAAAATTGACCCAAACAACATTTCCTTGTTAGTTTTTACCAAATTTGTGCAATTTGAGTGAAAAACATTCCAAAATTTTAGAGATAATAAAAATAGATACAAGAATCAGAATCGCGCGCTGTCATAATCAAGTTAGCAAGGTTAGAAAGCATTCCACCCTCTTCATTTTCATCCATAAGCTTTTAAATTTCTGCAAGTTTTTGTTAAGATTTTTAATTTTAAAGGAGGGGAGGGCTTGTACATGCCCACTAGTGGCACACTACATGTACACATAGCCCTCTATGTGCCTTTTCTTAATAGTAAATGAATATGTATGCGTTTGTCTCCAAAGACAGGCACATACATGTGTGCAAACTCGGAAAATTGAATTAACAATTTTTCTTTTTTCC
>JASDQU010818520.1:27575-38140 GCA_032191745.1 Picea mariana | reverse complement strand
TTTTGTTTCTGCTATAATATTGCATGTGTTCTTTCAATGTTAGAATGAGGGGGGTCATCTTCATCATCTCCTCCAAAATTTCATTCATTATTCTCTTCTATGTTTATATTTGATTCTTGTTTCTTTTGTGCAAAGGAGGAACTCCTACGTGTATGGGGAACATAAGAATATTTCACATTGGTTGCATCCTTCCCTCTTTGCCTTGTGTTTTTTTATAGTTGTTGAGTGTTTGAACTAACCTCAGTGATCGAACCATCATTGCATACACATTTCTCTTACTTCTTGGGGGTATTCGGGTCATTATCATAAATTCTTTGTGCAAACATTATTGTATCTCATGGTTGCCAAATGTTCATAGAATATCCCTTCAGTTTCAAAACCTTTCATGGGTTCTGCTTCTTTCAAATTAAATATGCTAATAATTTTAGAAACTACTATTAGATGGTAATAACTTCTCACTTTTGTATTGGAAACATTAAAAGGTAATGAAATTAATTGTCTCTTCCTTTTTTTATCAAAATGGATAGAGCATGTCTTGTACTATCTACAAATCTCCGCAACAAAATACCTATCACAAACAAATGTGGGGAGAAGAAGAGGTATTCCCTCATACCCATAAAACCTAATGTAAGTATGGTCTTCTTTATGTACAAAAACTCCCTTTCCTTTGAGGAAAATATTTGCCTCTTGCATTATCCTTGTTGGAGCTACTCCAATTAACATGTATCTAAATTCCTTAAGAAATTTATCTTGAATAAGGAAAAATTGGAACGGTGCCTATGCTTCAAAATAACAGGCTACCAAAATTGGACTGGTTCATTCTCCACATCCAAATTACCCCTCAAGGGAGATCCCTCAAAAAAATTTCAATAAGAAATAACCAGGACTAAATATGCAATCATGAAAAACCTTTGAGTCTTTAAATAATTGGCCAACTCGTAGGAGATCTCATTCAATATTACCTCTCAACTTATTGGCTCCAACTATGAGACAGTGACCCTTGTGGGTTTCTATGAACCCAGAAAGCCTTAGTCCATTGGGCATGGAGTCGAGGAGGTATTTACACATGGTGACTACACATGGTGACTATACACAGAAATAATATAGAGTGTACTATAATACATTGGTTTGTTCAAAATAATAGACAATATTAGAAGAATAAATGTTTCAAATGTTTTCCATTGACAGGCAGTTTTAAAACTTGGTCTTCCATTCCTTTTAACAAGAGTTGAAACCACAATTGTTTTCAACTGGTAAGGTCCAATCCATAGGGAATCAAACATTGAGTTTAATGAAGTTTTTTCTTTGGCCTTATTCCATAATAAGATAAACTAATATTTGTGAAAATATTTAGCTATAGACCCTCGATCAAAATATTTCTTCACAGTTTCTTGCCTCTCCTGGATATTTATCAATTCATGTTCTCTTTACTCCTCTATTTTCACCAATTGATCAAATCAAGATTGCATTGGTGTAGTCCCTTCTTCATATTCAATCCCAATGGAAATGGCTAATGCATTTATCTCTAGATGTACTAGTAATCGATCATCTTTTCCATACACTAATGGGAATGGAGAATGTCATGTGTGCCTCTTTTGTGTTATCTTGTTGACCCATAATGCATTCAGAAGTTTCTTATGCCAATTTATTTGGTTTGTAGAAACCATTTTCTTGATAATCTACATATTTTTTGGTTGATTCAGCCTATCCATTTCTTTGAGGATAGTAATTTGATGATTTACCCATTACTATACCAAATTTACCAAAGAAAGATGTAAATTTCGAACTGATGAATAGGGAACCATTATCTTGATAAATTTCTCTCGTACACCAAAACTTGATAAAATATTCTCTTGTAAAAATTGAATGAGATGCTCAGTATTAGCTTCTTTTAAATCTATTTATTCAGTCCATTTTGCAAAATAATCAATGGTCGTTACAATGTAATAATGGCCCTTGATGGATTTAGGATTTATGGGGCCTATAACATCCAAACTCCATTGCATGAAATGGATTCCCCTATGATTGTCTTCAGAGGCATGGCATCCCTCTTCTCTTTACCAAAGAATTTTTGGCAAGGTAAACATTTTTCTTACAAAAGTGTGTACATTTTTTAATAATGTTGGCCAACAAAACCAACTTGAATGATTCTGTGAGATGTTACCATTGGAGCAAAATGTATGTCACAAACACATTCATGTATTTCCTTCATAATTTAAATGGAATTAGAATGGATCAATCATATTAACAACATACCATCAAAACTTCTTTGAAATAATATCCCAAAAATAAATACATAAGCATTTGATCTCATCTTCAATGATCTCCTTTCTTTTGTTGTCATGCCAACTAGAAATTGCCCTAATTTAAAATAAAAGACAATACTTTGTACCATTCATATCTCTCTATAACCTCACATTTTGTGGTGACTAATTTATCATCAAATAAGTAAATATTTATTGTTTCAATACCACCAATAAGCTTGCATAATCCTTGTTCCTTTATAGATTTTAGTGGTTTTATATCAATATCATATTCTTTCAATTTGGCCAACTAGTTGGCCCATCTTCCTTCTCTAAGTTGTTGAAACAACATCATCATGATCGAAGGATATGGTACATAAGCAACCACATCTGATGTCAAAATATAATATCTGAAATAGGAGATAGCTTTGACCAAGGAAAATTCTCGTTTCTCCAAGGGGATACTTCAACTCATATTCTTGCAAGCATTTTCTCATAAAGGAAATAGGGTGCTCTTCCTTCAAGTTATTATTCTGGGTTAGTATGGAAGCAATAGTTTCTTCTGAAGAAAAATATTAAATGATAAAATATTTTTCAAAGTCAAGACTAATGAGGATTTTGTTGGACACACCAACCACACTAAGCAGGGGGGGGTGAATTAGTGTGTGGACTTTTACAAATTTTCTCACTTCAAGTTAGAAATTTCAAAACATAATTTTACACATCATCATTGTAAGATTGTATGTAGCCATTCAACAATGGCATCCATCAATAATTAAGAGAAATCAACTAATTAAAAAAATGAACACAAGAGACACCATATGTATGTATAATTTATTGTGTTATTTTATATATGTGACTAAAATCACATGGGTTTTATCAGCACCAACTGAAGTAAGGAGCATCGACTCCAAGGAGAGCACCAACTCTCAATAAAGACTCAGCTTGTTGATAGAATGAAATCTATCCAACTAAAATTGATATAGTAGTACAACCAACCCAAATACAAGTCATTTAGTTATTGAATCTACTCCATATCATGATCATAGGTATACAACAAATTCTCATCACTAGACTTCATCTTCCCTTGAATTTTTCCCTTCTTCACTTCATATTCTCTCTGAAATTCGCACATTATTCACTTCATATTCTCTTTGAAATTCACACATTGATTGTGCCAAAGGATCACCATACCAGAAATCACCGACCTCAAGTGAAAATCTACTTATTCACCCACTCACTCACCTTTTCAAATGAACCAAGCATAGTTGTATTTATACTCTTTCATGCTCAACTCTAGTTTAGGTTTAGGGTCGACTTGTGCCACAAGTTACAACTAAATTTCCCACTTACAACAACTTTGGGACCAATACATAACCACCATTGACTATCATTCTGGGTCTTCAAATTTAAACCTAGCATACCACCTATCACCGGAAAGGGAACGATGAGTTCTAACCTTCATATGCTTTCAACAACCCGTTGACCTATTTTTCATACATCAATCATAGGTATGGATCGATTTCCTTAGTCTCTGCAAATGTTGCAAAAATCAAATTCTATAGAGGCGCTTCCTTCAAACCATTTACATGTGACCATATGCACAAAACCACGGGATTATTAAGCGATGCTCCCAATGCCTCATGGCTTATGTATTTGTAACCTATGACCAGGGGCTAGAACCTAGTCCTCCAGACTTCGGACTTCATGTGATTTCTCTCTTAAAATCATCAAATATTCCAAAGTTTCAACTTCCCAAAGTGGTTACCTCTCACAAGTGTTGATCTGATCGTTGGCGTGATTCTCGGAACAAAATCAACAGTCTAGTTCCAATCCTTACTTATTCTTTTACTGCTTAATCCAACGGTTATGACTTAATCAAAGGTTGAGATGGATGACCATTATTTATTTAGGGATTTCAGGACTCCATGGCTTCGGAGGTACAGGCAATTGTTGCTCCAATTTTCACCAGAGTTGGTCATCGTCGAAGTGGTCAACATGGAAGTGATTATTCTAGATTTACACTATGTTTTGATCTAACAGCCATGTGAGAACCCAAAGGATATTTGATCAACGACCATCATTGACTTCATCCTTCAACCCTTAGGGTATTTTCTGGTAGTAGAAACTGGATATCCCCAAAGGACTTACTCCCGGAGTGACATAGCTTGTTGACGTCACTATTGACGTGGCACTGGCTCAGTGGTTTCCACGTGTCACCTAGATTTGTGACTTATGTATACCTAAAATCCCAACTAGACCTAGACACTTGTCACCATCTGATTGCGCCACATGTCCTTGTTGACGTGGATATCATGATGTGTCACATGTCCTCCTCCTAGATCTAACGGTCATAGGTTCATCTGAATCCTTGATCCAATGACTAGTGTTGGCCCTCGAACAAGTTTTGAGGAAACCTTGGTCAGGTTTGGACCACTTTTGGACTTCAATGCAATGGTCGAAGATGGAGCGCCCAGGCGGAGCTAAGATCGCAGATCTCACATGTTTTGCGAGCTTTGTAAGGGGTTATGTAGGGTTTTTGTAATGGGTTATGGGATGTCGGCCCATGGGGTTTTCCCGTGATTATGCCTTATTGTAAGGGATTGTAAAAGTATAAATAAGTAAGAATGTATGGTAGAAGTACATAATAAAGACAAGTGAAGTCTTGGTATCTAAGTGAAAGTAGTTTTGAGTTGCTTTATCCAATAGAACGTGTATGTAAGGCTCTTTGATCGATACAGAAGTTGGCTATGTGCCTTGACCTAGTTTTGGGAAGGAGGATCTAGTTCTCAGTATGCAGATATCCGGTCTAGTGCGAACCTTGGCTCTGTGGCTTAGTGCATAGGAGCAACTGAATGTAAAATATTGAAGAATAATAAAGAAGGTGAAGCGGTTAGTGGATGTAGCCCCACACTGGGGTGAACCACGTATATATTGTGTCTTTCGTTTTATTTGTGCTTTGTTGTTTATGTTATGAATATGCTCAGTGCCTTTGTTATTATGTATGATAGATAGATCTGATGTTGCTTAGTGCTTTACTTGTGTTAAGGATGAATGGATGTTAGATCTAACTTATGATGCTAAGTGCTATGGGTATATTGTCATTTGTTATTGCGTCGATCTATATTTGGGTATGTTCTATGATGCTAATAAGACTAATGAACTAATTCTTGTTGTTCCTAAGTGTTAATAGAGTACTCTACGAAGTGTTATTATCACATATCTGTGTCCCATCTTGGTTACAGACACCTGCGTCCTATAACCCCCCTACTTCTACCTCGGGTGAGACCTCGTCTCCTTCACAGGTGTTGCCGAAAGGGTCAGTAGTCAGGGTTTTGTTGGTGAGTTGTTAAGCATTGAACCCTGGGTCTACCCCTATTCCAACAAATGGTTATGTTGTCAGGACCTGAAACTGTGATTGTTGGGAACTTAAGTAAAGAAAAGAGAAGCTCTTTGCATATATTTGTTGTTGTAGTGCACAGTACTCTACTTGACTTGCAAAGCTTTGTGCTAAGAGAGAAATCTAATCTGAAGAAAAGAGGTAAGATCTTAAAAGAGTTAAATATTTGTGCTTTAATAAGTGTAATATAAGTGAAAATTTTTGTTTCAAAAGCATGAATTTAAGCATGTTTAATAGATTATATCCTAGTCTGAAGGCTAGGGAACCATTGGAAGAAAGAGTTGATCTAAGTAAATTTAATATAAATGAAGAAAGATATTCCATTCATATGCATAGAAAGAGTTTTTGGACTAATAAGTGGATGTAGGAACCTAGAAAGAAGTTTTGTAGATTGGAGGTCCAACGATGTGACCCTAGTGTGTAGTACATAAGAGGTTGGGGAACGTTAAAAACAAAAACAGGATTCACATTGTGCTATAACTGCAGAAGACCAGGACATCTTGCTAAGGAATTCCCTGGCACAAGTCCTATTTGTATTTGTTGTAATATTGTTGGTCATGAGGTTGAGGATTGTCTAAGGATGATTGCTAAATTCGAAAGGATGAACGTAAGACAAGAAAACTATGAATAAATTAAAGAAACTAAAGGAATGTTAGAAAGTCATAAAGAGAAAGAATCATAGAAAGTCCAGACTACATTAGTACAGTTGAAAGAAATGATGGATGTTCACAAAGATGTCAGTTTACCATAGATCCTGAAAGTAAAACAACACATAAGTGAAAGAATAGAAGACTTCGGCATAGACAGTGTCTTGGATGAGGAAACACAAGTAAATATTATGACAGAAGAAACTTGGGAAATTTTGGGAAAACCTACTATGGTACCTTCATTGGGAAGGATATACTTGTTTAAAGGAAATATGATAACCCTATGTGGAAGAGTTATTAATGTACCTATTATTGTTCATGGGACATCGACTGAAGAAGAATTTGAAGTTGTTGAGTTTGTTGGGGACAATGCCCCTTTCCCACTTTTGTTAGGGATTTCATAGCTAGAAAAATAGATCGACCAATAGAAGAACAGGAGGATAAGTTGAAGCAACAAAATAAAGTAACAACGCGGGAGGAATAGAAAGCAAGAGAATTAGTTGTCAAAATTGAAAGAATGCAAGAAGGCTTGAAGAACCTAACTATGAAAGAAAGAAGTATATTCACCCAGGAAGTATTAAGAGAAGGGATATTAACTTCAGACTCTGTGAAGGCACCTCAACAATGTGAAGCCACTGCACTAAAGGAAGATAAGAATAAGAATGGAAAGAGGATTCTAGAAACAGTTAGAGAGACTAAGTCATAGGAAAGAAGGCAAGGAAGCTCAATAAAAAGAAATCTAAGTTGGAAAAGTTGCAAGAAGCTATAGAGAACGGATGGAAGACTTCGCAGACTAGAACCTTGTATGAGGTAGGTTCATAGGATTTGAACCTCGCTGGAACAACAGAACTACGCAGAATGGGAATTCACCCTGGTGAAGTTATATGACTATTGGAGGTGCCCCAACCATTAAAATGATGCCCCGGAATGGCTAGAAAAATAATTTATGGGATGATGGACCACTTTTGGAATGTTGAGACTGTGCCATAATGGACAAATTCATATTGATGGAATAATTCCTGGCTGTTGGAAGAATATGTTACAACGCCCCACTTATTTAACACATTGGTCATTGCGTCGGGGCCAATTTTTTCCACCCATGATTAACTGAGTTAAGAAAGAATTGTCTAAGTGTCGAGTTCTGTTACCTGAAGCTAGACCTCGTTGTCTATTTTCTACCATGCCTGTCTGTTCATCTACCCCAACCCATCTATTTAAAAGTTTGAATGTCGGGAAAGCTTGGTGAGTTAGAGAAGTCTGTCGAGGAAGTCCTAAGGAATCTAGGCCGACAAACCGATATCTGAAGGAGTCCAGGCATCGTCGACCAGGGGACTGTAGGCTCCCCCTTCGAATGGACGTCATTCTAGCCGTGTTAACCCCATGACTCAGCAGCGAAGTAAGAACCGCGGTGATCTGGCTAATGCGAAGTAGATCTTGTCCATCCTACCAGATTATAGTCCACTCTTGGCTGGCACCATTAACCGCAACATCATTCCCCGAGATTATGAGTACACCATGATTACCACGTACATTCTGAAGGGAATACGCATAGTTGGAAGCCACCTAGGATAGATCCCACTACTGAAGAACAATGATTTCAATATAGGCGACAGAAATAACTATGCTATGCTAGCACCCCACCACTACTTGATGAAGCCAACTGGGAAGAAGCATCGCATCATCTCATAGCCATGGATTAAGGGACTAGCACAATCCACCATGCTAAATGTGATGAAGATTCACCATTTTGGTCGTCACCAGGAGGTTAACGCTTGTGTTAAAATCCTCTTGTTGTGCTATCATGGCAGATAGTTGTGTTGATCCACCAAATTACAGGATTAAGCATGAAGGGACCTGACCCTCAGCAGTTTTATCCAGGGAAGGCCTCGAACCGCTCCCTGGCACAATGCATCAAGGAAGCTTACGAAGAAGTAAAAAAAGGAAAGTGAGGTTACAAGGTATCCTCTATACAGGATGGCACAGTGCACCTCACTTGCCAACTCATAGTTGGGAACCTCGTAAGAAAGAACCACCCCACACAGGTCACAGGGTTCTTGGTGGACCTCGTAGGAAAATGTGTGGAGGGTATGCATATGAACTAGGCGAGCTAGCTCATCAATGAGCTCGAGAAAGACTTCTGTGAATCCCAAGTTTTTGGATACAAATTCCACTACTGTTGGTTGATCACTTTGATCACATTTTTCTCTTGGAAAATGCCTGAAGGAGACACCTTCCCAGAGATCGAACCATCAAATTCGTTGGCCGCTAGGTTTTCCACCTTGTGGTACACCAACGATATGTCAAAGTAGTGGAAATCCAATGTCATGTTTCATGCATACTATCAGCAATTGAAGGTTTCCATCACATATCCACATTTCATCTATATCATTGTGCGTAGAGATGAGAGAAAGGAAGAACTACAGTCATATTGCAAACTAATAGATGAATACATGGAGCAGATCACAAATGAATGGTCGGAGGAGTTCCTTGTATTGGTCGATGATGCAGAACTCTCCAACACCGACACCATTGGGAGACCCCTAGTCACCCGGGTCAAGCATGTTGGACAATCGAGTGGGATGAAGAAGAAGAAAAAGCAGGAGAAAATCCAGGATATAGAGAGCGATGAGGAGGACGATGCTTCTGAAGATAATGGGTCTAGCTCACTCGAAGAAGGAGGAGGAGACAAAGAAAATGGACAAGGAGGAGGGGATAAATAAGAAGAAAAAGAAGGAGGCAAAGCTACACTGCCTCAAGACCCCCCTGCTGGAACAATCACACCGAAGAAGAGGAAGGTTTCTCCAAAGAAACCTTCAGCAATGAAGAAGACGTGCGCTAATAAGCCCCAATTAGAAGCAACGCTCATGCAGGATGATATCAGTTTGGTCCACGCAGCCATGGAGGACGCTTCCGAGGATATCTTGCAGAGATATGGAGTGAAGCAGGAGAAGATATATGGGAGGATCAAAAAGGAATTGAAGGAAGTATAGCAAGATATTTGTTTGGCCTGCGTAGAACCTATTGCACCCTCCTTGTCACAGAATACAAAATTGGGGGATGAGCCAACCCAATTGATAAGACTGGAGGGTGTGACAGAATCTCAACTTCAAAGAGTCCAGGAAGAGAAGGATAAGGCTACAGAAGCCTTGAAACAAGAGAAGGATGAAGCCTTATAACAATTACATGTACCATGGTACTATGTAACCTCCTATGAAAATGACAAAGAAGAGTTTTCGGCGATGATCCAAGAGGAAAAATCCCAACTACAGAGAGAAAAGGAGAAATTGCTCGTAGACTGAGCCATGGTCAGAGAGGCAATGAGTAAATCATGTCACTCTATGCCAGGCTTGGCACAGGAGGAGCAAGGGTCGGTTGAGGCTCAGGTAGTGAAGCTCACTGAGACTATCCAGCAGCTTCAAGAGAGGATAACAGAGTTGGAGGTCCAATCAATACTGAGCACCCCATAGGAGGTGTATGACCAGAGGGAGGAATCCACTAAGAAAAAAGTAGTGAGGATCAGATCCCTTTCCTCAGAGTGAAAATAGTTGAGCGATAGAATCATGTAGACATATGAATGCCTTGCAGAAGATCCAGAGCTAAGGAACATGGAAGCATAGTTACAGGAGGCGCAATAGAAAACATTGTCATTACAGGCACAGATGAAGCTACTCATTGTGGTAGAAAGAATGATGATATCTTAGGAACAGCGTAGAGTGCAGTAGTAGATCACTTCCCTCCAGGGCAAGGTGATGGAAGTCACATAGAAGATACAACCTGTGTGGGATGAAGCCTGCAAGGTGTTTGAGTAAATTGAGGGACATGACTCGCAATTGGACCAAGTGGCTGCAACAATGGAACAATGCCTGGAAGGGCCTATTACAACACAAATTATCCAAGAGCTCACTAAGCAGGAGGCTTAGACAAAGAATCAAGTCGAGGTAGCTCAAGGCCTTTGACGCAACATTTCCCAGACTTGAGTGACTTGGGATGAGTCACAGGTGAGTGTTGGGGATTTTTTATCCCTCAACCAAGTTTTAAGGAAACCTTGGTCAGGTTTGGACCACTTTTGGACTTCAACATGATGGTCGAAGATGGAGCGCCCAGGCGGACTTAAGATCGTGGATCTCACTTATTTTGCGGGCTTTGTAAGGGGTTATGTAGGGGTTTTGTAATCGGTTATGGAATGTCAGACCATGGGGTTTTCCCATGATTAGGTGTTGTTGGGTGTTTTTACCCTACGGACTAGTAAGCTAGGGTTCTAAGCCTACATGCAGA
>JASDQU010818520.1:0-19515 GCA_032191745.1 Picea mariana | reverse complement strand
ATTTTCATACCTAGCCCTTTGACTCATCCTTGAAGGTGTCTCTCTTCTAAACTTGCTTTGAGGTGTAGGAGTATCTTCTTTATGTCTTCCTTGATATGATCTTCTGAATATTGTAGTGTTTCTTTCACTCTTTGAACATGAAGGACCTGCATCAGACCTGCTTTCACCCTTTACAAATAAGGACATGCATCATACATGCTTTCACCCTTTACAAATGAAGGACCTACATCAGACCTGCTTTCACCCTTTACAAATAAGGACATGCATCATACATGCTTTCACCCTTTACAAATGAAGGACCTGCATCAAGCTTCATAGGAGTACCAACTTCTTCCTTGTTGTAGCCAAGACCGGATTTATAATTTGGTGATCTTTGACTATCCAATATCTCATCTAAGATCATAGAGTTGTTCAAGAACTTGACATGGGTGTTTGACTTCTCAACTTTTTTTCTAAGATTCACAACTTTTTCTTCCATCTTATGACATGACTCTTCCCTTACGTTCAATTGTTTCCTCACTACCTCCTCTCTTATTTTGTCTTCTTCAAGTTGGATCTTCAGATTGGCATTGTTTTATCTTAGTTCTTTTAGATCTGTAAGGTTTCTGCTAAGCTCATGATCTTCCTTCTTCTTTTATTTTGCTTGACTGATTTCATTCTTCAATCTCTCGATCTCCTCTTCCTTTTCTTCTTATTGAATATCTTCCTCAGATGTGACCTTTTCATTGTCTTTGAGCATTTCCTTTATTTCCAAGATATGCTTTTGATTCTTTTCAAGAAATTATTTAGTGTACTCATGAAGATAGCTATAGTTTGAATCACTATGGTCATAGTTGTATTCAACAAAACCCCAATCAAATTTTTGTTTAATCTTTGATAGTTCTTCTTCTACTTCTTCCACGGGATAAATGCTAACAAAATTTTCTTCTATTTTATCTGAATATTCTTCTTTACTTGCAAGGGAACATTCAATATCAACATTATTGCAATCGAAATAATGTGGAGAGTCTTTACCTTTATTGATGGTCGAGTCTTCCTTCTCATCCTTGATAGGAATGTCTTTTGTGTCTTCTCTTTTTATTTCATACATCTTCTCTAACTTCAACCATAATTCATTGGTGGATGTGCATAGTCCCATGCTTGCTTTGAAAGTATCTCATATTTCATTGAGAATAATCTTCAATGCCACTTCATTGTTCTTCCTTACTCTTCTTTGGTTTGCAAACTTGGATAGATTCTTCAAGAAATACCTGCTCCTTTTGATTTCAAACACTTTCATTTTTACTCTCCATCCTGAAGAATTTGTCTCATCAAAGAATGGAACCTCATCTGTAGAGATCACTACTTTACCATCCATATGTGTGTCCATGGATCTCCTTCAAGTTTGTTAGGCTTATAGTGAAGGCTCTCTTTGATAGCAATTTTTGGACACACCAGCCACAGTAAGAGGGGGGGGGTGAATTAGTGTGGAATTTTACAAATTTTCTCACTTAAAGTTAGCAATTATTTCAAAACATAATTTTACACATCATCATTGTAATATTGTATGTAGTCATTCACCAATGACATCCATCAATAATTAAGAGAAATCAATTCATAAGCACAATGAACACAAGAGACACCATATGTATGTATAAGCTTTTGTATTATTTTATATATGTGACTACAATCATGGGGTTTTCATCAGCATCGACTGAAGTAAGGATCACCGAATCCAAGGAGATCACCAACTCTCAAGCAAGACTCATCTTGTTGCAAGACTCAACTTGCTACAAGACTCAACTTGCTACAAGACTCAGCTTGCCACAAGACTCAACTTGCCGATAGAATGCAATCTATCTAACTAGAATTGATCTAGTAGTACAACCAACCCAAATAAAAGTCATATGGTTATTGTGTATGCTCCAAATCATGATCATATGTCTACAACAAATTCTCATCACCAGACTTCATCTTCCCTTTAATTTCGCCCTTCTTCACTTCAACTTCTCTCTGAAATTCGCACCTTCTTCACTTCATCTTCTCTCTGAAATTCGCACCTTGATTGTGCCAAAGGATCACCATACCAAAAATCACTGACCTCAAGTGCATATCCACTTATTCACCCACTCACTCACATTTTCAAATAAACCAAGCATAGTTGTATTTATACTCTTTAATGCTCAACTCTAGTTTAGGTTTAGGGTCGACTTGTGCCACAAGTTACAACTAACTTGACCACTTACAAAAACTTTGGAACCAATGCATAACCACCATTGACTATCATTCCAGGTCTTCAAATTTAAACCTGGCATACCGCCTATCATCGGAAAGGGCACGATGAGTTCTAACCTTCATATGCTTTCAACAACCCTTTGACCTATTTTTCATAAATAGATCACAGGTATGGAACGATTCCCTTAGTCTCTGCAAATGTTCCAGAAATCGAATTATGTAGAGGTGCTTCCTTCAAACCATTTACATGTGACCATATGCACAAAACCACAGGCTTATTAAGTGATGTTCCCAGTGCCTTATGGCTTATGTGTTTGTAACCCATGACCAGGGCTGGAATTTAGTCCTCCGGACTTCAGCCTTCGGGCAATTTCAATCTTAAAATCATCCAATCTTCTGATGTTTCAACTTATCGATGTGGTTACCTCTCTCAAGGGTTGATATGATGGTTGGCGTGATTCCCGGAACTAAATAAATGGTCTAGTTCCAATCCTTACTTATCCTTTTACTGCTTAATGCAACGACTATGACTTAATCAAAGGTTGATATGTACGACCATTATTTATTTCAGGATTTTGAGAATTTGGGGCTTCGGAGGTCCAGGTAATTGATGCTCCAATTTTCATCGAAGTTGTCCAGCGTCGAAGTGTTCAACATGGAAGTTCTTACGCTATCTTTCCACTATGTTTTGATCTAACAGTCATGTGAGAACCCGAAGGATCTTTGATCAATGACCATCATTAATGTCAGCCTTCGACACTTCAGGTATTTGTTGGTAGTAGAAATTGGATATCCCTGAAGGAATTACTCCTCGAGTGACATAGCTTGTTGACGTCACTGTTGAAATGGCACTGGCTAAGTGGTTGCCACATGTCACCTAGATTCATGACTTATGTATACCTAAAATTATAACTAGAACTAGACACTTGTCACCATCTGATTGTGCCCCATGTCCTTTCTAACGTGGATCTCCTAATGTGTCACATTTCCTCCTCCTAGATCTAATGGTCATAGGTTCATCTGAATCCTTGATCCAGTGACTGTGATCAGTTCTAGATCAATGGTCCAGATTCATTTTGACCTTCAAGACTTCAAGTTATTCTCTTTTCCCACTTCCCAATTCTCCCAGAGTGAGATTCCTCGAAGAATAAACCTCGAGTAACTTGAATTCGTCTAATGATCCTTCTTTAACCAGAAAATCTTAACAAGATCCAATGGTTGTTGGGAATTTGGTTATTCAATATCTCAAGACTTTGGGCTTGCTTTTCCTATCCTTCCGCTTTACTTGATCCAATGGTCGAGGTATTTCTTGAAGTGTTCCTTATATCAGATGGATGGTGTTTCTTCATGAATTTGGGCTTTGATAATTCTGGTTCAATTCGAACTTCTTTTCACCAAAGTGATCAGCACCGAAGTTGATTTTTGCTACGCAAATCTAATCTGATGACTATCATATTTCACTCTAGATCAATGTTTTTCATGACTTCGGGGCTTCGGCCTTCAAGTACACTTACCCGTTCTAGTCTCTTTTTCTCCAAAGTGTTCAACATTGGATTTGACTAGTTTCATCCTTGGCGCACTCTGAATAGATCAACGGCTGACGAAATTTCCTGATCCGACGGACGATGGGAGTTCGTGGCTCTAGAGCTTCGGTCTTCAGGTAAATTTTCTTATTCTAAACTTCTTTCCACCAGAGTGGTCAGCATAGGAGTTGATCATCTCCTTCCTTTTACTGTGATCTAATGGTTCTAAGATATCCACTACAGATCAACAATTGACGATAGTTTGATTAATCCAAGGCTTCAGGATATTTTTGGTTTACACTGTGCTTCCACTAAACTTTATTGGATGGTCGAGAATTCATCCGATGTCTCTCCTTGATCTAATGGCTGGTAGGATTTTGTGAGTTTGTTCCTCTACCTTATCTCCAATGTCTTGAAACTTACACTATCCTTCCACTTGGATTTGATCAGTGGCTCTAACTGATCTGATGGTTACGATTACTCCCAAAAAATATCTCAACGAACATGATTCTTCCTCAATCCTTCACAAACGATTCTTCTGTGTAGGGTCTAGCTTCTGCGTGATTTCAAATGCACCATATCTTCTGAGATTTTTAATCATATGATCATTGTTGATCCTATCGTGATCAACAGTGATCACGAATTACTTCTTCCACAAGGTGATATTCCTTTTCTCTTATTACTGTACATGTTTGACTCATGTTTCCATCAATGAAAACAAAAAATCAATAATGCCAACATATTAGAGCTATGGAGATTGCCAATTTTATATATAAGATATATTTATGAGAATCTTTAGACCATTCAAAAACTTGATTATTTTTCAGCAACTTATTTATTGTTTTGACAATGGCATCATAATCACGCAAAAATCTTCTGATAAAGTTTATTTTCCCAAAAACATCTCTGATTGTTTTATGACTTCTGGGAGGTTTCAATTCTTCTATGGATTTAATCCTCTCCAAGTCTATATATATTCCATATTTTCTTACTATATGACTCAACAATTTTCCTTCTGAGACTGCAAATATGCATTTCTTAGGATTAAGGGATATTCCATATAGTCTACATTGTTCAAAAACTTGGCATAGATGTAATAAATGTTGTTTCCTCATCTTTGAATAAACTATTAAATCATCTTGATAATATTCCATGATTTATCCTGTGATCTCCTTGAACGAATGATCCATTTCTCTTTGTAATGTTTCTCCAACATTGATTAACCCAAATGGCATTCGAATATAAGCATATGTTCCCGAAGGTGTTGTAAAAGTTGTTTTATGTATGTCTTCATCTGTTGTCGATGCTTGATTGTAACTACAAAACCCATCATGCATGGACATCAAGATCTGGTGACCAATTGTAAAAACATATCCATATTGAGCAGATGATAGTTATCTTTTAGATAAGCCTTGTTAAGATCCAAAAAATCGACACATAGTCAAATTTCTCCATTATTTTTTCTCACTACAACTAGATTAGAGATCCAATCAAAATTTATGACTGAAAAAATGATTCATTCCCTTTCCATCTTCTCGGGTTCCAGTTTTACCAAAGGTTTTAATTTAGGATTGATCATTCTTAGATTTTGTCTAGCAGGTTTGGTCCCTTCCTTCAGAGGTATGATGTATTGGATAGTACTTTTATCATATTCTTTGAGATCATCATATGTCCATGTGAAAATATCATAAAATTATTTGAAGAGTTCAACATACTGATAGACCTCATCCTTGGTACATGTGCTACTGAAGTGTAAAAATTTTGGGTTTTTTGAAGTTCCAATAGTTACTTTCGGAATTTCTTGGACCTTTCTAAGTGATTTATTTTCTTTTGGTTTTCTCTTCATTATTTGATCATCTTGAGTAAAAAGATATTCTCGAAGAACAAGAACTTTAGTGCTCAAATCACTTCCATGATTTAGATATTCAGAATTTTTGTCTTTTGAGAACCCTGGTTCTTCAGTGCTTTTCTCTGTGACAAATTCAACAATATTTTCTTCATTTTCAAATATTTTCCAAAAATTTTGGTTTTCTGGTACTGATGAGTGAAAAATCATCTTGACATGGAATGAATTATAAGATGATTCCAAATTGAAAAGTGAGACCGATACTAACAATGATTCATCCCTTTGATTTATTTCTCTGGGTATAAATGATATGTTAAAACAATTGAAGGTTTGGATGAGATCCCAAACTCTTTCAACATAATCCTTCAATCTTTCCTTCTTAGTGTTGTATGTTTTTCAGACTTGTTTGATCACCAATATTGAGTCTCCCATGATTACAAGATCAATAATTGTCATCTGATGATAAAGTATTAATCCTTGAATCAAAGCTTCATAATATGCTTCATTATTTGTACACTCAAACTGTAATTTGAATGCATGGGGATGCAATTATCCTTGAGGATTTTAAAAATCCACACCTGTTCCATATCCAGCTTTTGAGAAAGCAACATCAAAGAAAATTTTACAAAATCCTTGAAATGGGGTTCATCAATATCTTCAATCCAGATATAATATTCACATAAAATGGCAAATTTACTATGACCAACATCAATGTAATCTACCATTGCTTCAATTTATTTCGTCTTGAATAGAATATGATTTCTTTTTTAACGAGGTACCCTGGTGATGCCACCATCTGTATTTGGAAACATCATACAGCTTCCATCATTCATTATTTAACCTCCCAAGGGAAATCACCATTCCCTTCCTAAAACAAATCCATATGTTGCAGGTAGATCAACCACAACAATGGTAAAAACTATTGTGATATGAGGTGTAGATTTAATCCATCCACAAAAGTCCTTAGTTTCTCCATATGTCGAGACTTTTCTCGAATCAATTGCATAAACTCTTTCTCCAGTTTCATAATATTTAGTGCACTCCAAACCAATTGCTTGCATTATGGAAAGAGGCATGATATTATATGTGGAACCACTATCTACCATACAATTATGTAATATTAGCTCGGGTGTCTACAAACATATATAAAAGGAAGGGGTTTTTCCCTATGTTCTCATAAAAGGGGAAGAATGGTGTTGTTTATTTCCAATGACTGTTGCCTCTACTATTGTATATGGTTTGTCTCTATTTTCTAATACTTTGAGTATATTTTCCTTTCATTGAGAAATTTTTACTACCTCAAAAAATGGAAGAGTAATCTGTAATTTTGTTACATCATCAATAATATTATAATTCATCTTGGAAGAGCTTATTCTTTTATCAATTTTTTGATATTTTTTGATATTTTTTCCCCACATTTCCTAGGACAGAAGAGTCTCCTTTAAATGCTTTTGTTATTTATACTTGTGGAAGAACAATATTTTTTCCTTGGAACTTATTTAATTGAGCCTTGGTCTAGACTACATTATCTTGTTTCTTATTTAAAGGTTCCTCTTCTTCAACTACCAAGTCTCCCTCTGAAAATGGCATTGTATCATCATCCATCTCCATGGATTCAATAACTCTAGAAGGTGCTTCATTATTGACTTCTAGAGGATATAAGAATTGGTCTTCATCCTTTAGAGGTTCATCATTAATTTCATCTATTACAATAACATTGGGATTTTAGTACCGCGGAGCTCTGGGCCTAGGATTGTCATCATTTTGGTTTCTTTCTGGTCATTCCCTAAATCCATATGTGGGTTCTCCGACATTTTGATGTTTTAACGTGGTCTTTGTTCTTAAAATCTCCTCAATTGAGTTATCTCATTCTACATTTTTCTAACATTTCTATTCCACTGTTCAATTCTTGCATCTTTCTTTGCATGAGAAAGTTCATTGGGTAAAGGAAAGGATTGAACAGTTTGTGGTTGACCATGAAATATCCATCTTGCAACTAGTCTATCATATACATTTCTAACTGGTGTATATGTGCTCTGATTTGGAATTGCAAGGGGAATCATTTGTCATTGCACTCTTCCTAAAATAATATCAACACATGCATTTCTTTCCAACTTATCTTCCTCCATCTCCTGTATTTTCCTCATAGCCTCATTTAATGTAGAATTCAAAAATATGTGATTATATATTTAAATTTGCAGGAATTGCATTTTTAAAACATCCTAGAATTATAGGGTCATTAGGACATTGATCCGCCAGCATTCATTGTAAATTTCTAAAAAATCGGAGATTAAAGTCTCTGATTTTCTCCTTATTGTCCAAATTAATCTAAGTAAATTGAGTCAATAGGGTATGATATGCAATAGGATTAGAATATCTACCCATGAATGCATACTCAATATCATCAAAACATGTGATTGAATTTTTTGGCAAGGAGAGATATCGATCATAAGTTGGACCAATCAGAGTTTGCAAAAATACTCTAACCATAACATCATCGTGTACTACTCTATGTATATCACAAATTGTCATAAATTGATCCAAGTGTTTGTCAAGATTCAGTATTCCATCACCATTGAATACTAGTAATACCCCAACCAGAAGCTTTGGAAATTGATGATGTTCACCTTGAAGATCCAGATGACTTATTCTTTTTCTCCGCCTTTGATTTATTTTTCTATCATAATCGATTTGTTCCACCTTATTCTCATCTTTCTTCATTTCTTGGTTCATAATTTTTCTCCTCATGGTCTTCCATCTCTTCTTGATGATCAAGGGTTGATGGAAATAAAGAGATATAATCTTGAACCGTAGAGCTACTAACTTGTTCAATAATATTTCTTTTGCTTCTAGTTATAGGGCCTTCAAAATATTTTGAAGGGTCCAATATTGAAAATATTTATTGGAGTCGCATTTCAAAATTATGAGGAACCAGGGGCTCTGGTTGAGCCAATACTTTATAATACCACTCAAGTTATCCTTGGTTCTTTTCTTTTTTTAGGACCAAAGAATATAAGCGATTCAAAATGTGTCTTTGGTAATCCAATCCAATGAAAAGATGAGGTTGGACTGGATCAGGACAAGTCATCAATTGGAGATTTTTTTTTTTTAATTTATTCATTGTTGTCCCCATTATGGTCGCCAAAAATGTTGATTTGTTTTCCTATTATGGACAAGATTTAACCTCCTAGGATATTCCTAGAAAATTTATCTAGATACCCTCTACATTTTATAGACGTGGTACTCCTCTTTCTCGCTCATATATTCAATAAACTTACTCAAAGCATAGATTCATGCATTCATAACATCAACACCTGTGAGTGGACTAGGTGGTAAAATAACTAAACAAATAATAAATGAATTATAGTAGAAAGATAATAATCTCTCAAACAATAACATAATATCTACATCCACTCCATCACATCCATTAATTCAATTAATAAGAAAAACAAATATTTTGAAGCAAGACTTATGGATAGAATATAAGATAGGTGGCCCAGGAATGAGATAGCTTCAAATGATTTGATTCATTTAGAATCTTAAGATACATAGGATAAACACACACGGGATCTCATTTATTTATAAAAATGTCTAAAACCACAAATGTTATGAACTCCTAGAATAGTTGTCTATGAGAGTAAAAAATAATTACTCATATATGTTCAAGTTCAAATAAAGTGCTTGCCTATCGCAAAACACAATGTTCCTAATACTTAAACAATTAAAGGAAATGCATTACTCCAAATGTATTGGGATGTGGCTCCCATGGACCCAATAAAGTAATATTGGTAAACAAATAGTAGAGGAATGCCATATGAATGGATGTCTTTGTCTCTCTTATATATCCTCTTCTTGGCATCAGGGTCTTCATATATATAATTGGGGCTTTGAACGTTCTTAGAATAAATACTTCTTGGTAGTTATTTTGGGTTAAATATTTGTGCCAACAATTTCTTGAGCCACTCTTCAATATATTCCTTCATTGGTGGGACCATGATGTCTTGCTTAACCCTATGCTAGAATATCTCTTCTTCGGTTTATTCAAATTGGAAATACAATTGTTAAGCTGATGTCAAGTGGTCTTCATTATTGTTTACAAAGGTAACAAGACACCTCTTAATTTCATTCTCTGTAAATTCAGTGAAGTCGTCGAACTCACTTTTCCATGAAACTTTAATCACGTTCAACTCAATGTCTAGTTGTTATTTAGTTATAACCATAGAATCTCTTATAAGTTGTGGGCATTCAAGATCTTTAACAATTTCAAGTGATTTAAGGAATTCACTACTTCATTTTTCATTTATATATTTACATGTGGCAATTGAATCTCATAACATTTGTATCCTTTCCAGCTAGATTACTCTTAATTTTTTTATTCTATGGTTTAAAGGAAACTATTGTTAATTTCTATGGTAATCACTTATACTAGACACCCATGCAATAAAAGTACTTGAATCATTTTTATAAAAAGCTTCATCATGTTCCAAGTCCCTTTTCAAATATTCCATGAAGCTAGCAATACTTTGTGACAGGCTTCTTAAATTTAAACTGACTTCTCGTGCTTGTGAAATAATATTAAGACACTTATTAATATTTTTTGTGGAATACAATCTGACAACACAGAGCAATTTGGTGGCCTTTCTTACCCATGTTGATGTCCCTGGTGTACGCGGAGGCATTTGATCTAAATAAATAATTTCCAATGGCTCTACGAACAATGGCTTAGGACTCAATACGTCCTCGAGTTCACTTATTCTTATTTTTAATATAATATTTTATAACTCTTGCTCTAAGATGGAATGAGAAAGAGAATCTCCAGTGGTGATATCCAATTTGAGGAGTCTTGAGGGTCTAACTCCTAAAATTTCCACCTCAAAATTCCATTTCTGAGTTATTTTCTTATTCTTTATGTGGAATTTTTCTATCTACAATTTTTTCTCTTCTTTATTATACAAGACATTGTGTAGTGTCAAAGTTTTCTCTTCAAAACCTGTTGGTCCCTCTTGGGCCAAATCCTCTACAATTATTTGAATTTCAACAATGCATAGTGACACCTAATCTAGTACAATGGCATTGTCTATTTCCATATTGATTGCATTCCTTGGGCTTCCTGAATTTTGAGAGTCCTTCCTTCTTGAGATTTTCTTCATTTTTTGTTGTGATAATGTATGTGTTCTTTCAATGTTAGAATGAGGGACATCGTCTTCATCATCTCCTCTAGCACATCCTTCATTATTCTCTTATCTTATTATAATTGATTCATTTTTCTTTTGTGTAGAGGAGGAACTCCTACGTGTATGGGGGACAGAATAATATTGCACATCGGTTGCATCCTTCCCTCTTTTCCTTGTTTTTCTCTGTTGTCATTGAGTGTTTGAACTAACCTTGGTGAGAAAATCATCAATGCATACATGTTTCTCCTTCTTCTTGGGGGTATTCATGTCGTTATCATCAATTTCTTCAGTAATCCTTGTGAAAAGATTACTATATCTCATGGACACCAAATGTTCAGAAAATAGCCCTTCAAAGGTTCTACTTCTTTCAAATTAAATGTGCTAAACATTTCAAAAAATTCTATTAGATGGGAAGAACTTCTCACTGTCGTATTATAAATATTAAAATATAATGAAATGAATTTCCTCCTCCTCTTTTTATCAAAAATGATAGACCATGTCTTCTACTGTCTATAGACCTTTGCAACAAAATACCTATCACAAAAAAATGTGGGAAGAATAAAAAGGATTTCCTCATAAAAATACAACCTAATGTAAGTAAGTTCTTCTTCATGTAAACAAACTCTTGTTTCTTTGAGGAAATTATATACCTCTTGCATTATCCTTGTTGGTGCTTCTCTAGTTAACATGTATCTAAATTCCTTAAGAAATTTATGTTGAATAAGGAAAACCTGGAATGGTACCTTATGCTTCCAAAGAACAGGGTATCAAAATTTGGTTGGATCATTCTCAACATCCAAATTACTCAAGATAAATCCCTCAAAAACATTTCAATAAGCAATAGCTGGGAGTAAATATGCATTCATGAAAACCTTTGAGTCTTTAAATAATTGGCCAGCTAGTAGGAAATATCATTCGATATTACCTCGGCCCATTCAAACACAACTTATTTTCGGAAGGAAAAATGCAAGACATATAAAATTGACCCAGGAATGTGAGAAGTATATTCTTTTCCCATAAAGCACACAAATAACCACGTAAAATATCGATACAACTCCACCAACAGAGATATGTCAATGGGTGAAATGTCTATCAACATTTATGTGGATGGAGTCATGAAATACTTTAACAAATTCACCCCACCACCCTAGAAATCCATAAAAGAGTCAATATCTAGAAGCTTGATTCTTTTGTTGGAAGCAAGTAGTCGAAGAATCCTTCTAAAATTTTGGGAGTTAGTGGAACAAGGTTCCTCCCTTCAACTACTACTCGAATTGTTCCGTTCTTTGAATCAAACCTACAAGCACACCATAAAACCAGCTCCTTGAAGTCAAAAAAATTGGGCATGCAACCAACATTTATTAAGATAGTCATCCATTTTTATTTTATTTTCTTATGCTCAGGAGTTCGACTCTGGAACCACCGATATTATGTTGACCAATGGAAGTATTTATCTTGGCGAGTGAGAGAGTTCAAGATATATCCACAAAAGACTCTTTCCTCCTTATTGTTTCCATATTTATTATTATTTCGATGAACTTTGATATACGTGACATTGAATTACGAAGATCTAGTTGCTTAAAAGTTAAGTGCATGAATGGAATTTACTAAAACATCCCTTCAACGCATACAAATTTCCTTCAAAATGCGGGAAAACATAAATGGAAGTTGTTTTGAAAAGCAAGTGGTTCATGGGAAAATGAGATAATGAATCCACATTAACCCCGGATCACCTCCCTTTACCTTGTGAATCAAAAATCACTAATATACCATAAATGACCCTTGAATAATGTGCAAGGCGCACAATATCCATGAAGAATTTACTAAGTGTGGAACATGGGTATATAGAGAGAAAATTTCGTTAGAAGTTTATTTGTGTGGAAGTGAAGGTTGTGTGTTAATGTGGAGGTCAAGGAATGCAAGAATATCAAGTGTGTGGATATAAGGGTTGTGAAGGGTTATCCTCACAAGGGTTATGTGGGAATATAAGTGTGGAGGAGGGAAATGTGTGGGAGAAAGGATTGTACAGAGCAAGTGGTTGGCATTAGGTCCTCCACACACAAAAGAAATCGAAAACGACTAAGTGTTGGACCATGCATAATATAAGTAGTGTGGATGAAAGGTTTGTATGGAGCATGGAGGGATAGTTTTAAAGTAGACAATATCTGCACCACACAAGGAATCCACACACAACACAAGTCGTAAAAATGACTAAGTGTTGTGTTGTGTACATATGGAATTTCCTCCAATCATCAAATGAAAATGTAAGAACGTGATGGACTATGGAATGAAAACTAAAGGGGTGGGGAAGGGTTATATACATGGATAAACTCGGAAATAAAAGGTGATGCATGAAAATTGATCAAAAATGCACCAATGTTTATAATATGTAATATGCACTAATATTTATTACAAGTCATGCACCAATGCATTATATTGTATGAAGAACACTGGTGAAAAAAAATATGCTAAAACCCCCTACCACTCAAATCTTTTAGTTTTAATAATCATCAGCTAAAACCTATGAAAAAACCTCTTCTTTCATTAACATAGTTTTGTTTTATAATTTTTCGTAATCTTGCAACACTAAAAACCTCTAATAATTGGTGCTTTCCTTGTAGTGTGTGGGTTTTTTGTTGGAGGAGAAAATCCCTTATACACATTCTTGATACAAGCCCCCCTTGAACTATTGGTTCCCATTGTTATCTAGGATGTGATTAGTGGAATGGAGGTGTTAGCACTAAAATTTACCCCTTCAAAAGTTTTTGAATTTTCACCAATTTTGTGTAAACTCCGCCAAGCCTCGCATCTTCTCAAAACCTTTAATCTGGTGAAGTTATTGACTTCTGGTAGAAAAATCGGTATATTTTCAAAGGCAATCACTAAAGGAAGTTTCATGTTTGGATAGCGACATCCATACATGAAAATTCAAATGTGCTACTGGAAGTTTTGTATGTGATTGTTTCAGAGGCTAACATCTAGCGCAATTTCTGACCAAATGAGGAGGAATTTCAAAAATCTAAAACATGGGTTTTCTCCAGAACGGGCCCAATTAGGTGCAATGCAATCAATTTCCCGAAACAAGGAACAGTTTGGGATTTTTTTGGTGGATCTTTGAAACTGATTTTTTATAAATTTCACAGATTTCCAGGAATTCACTCCGGTGGTTCCAAATTAGAAGGAAGAAGATCAGGCAACTCCAAATCTCTTTCCATAAATCAAAGATTCCATTTATTTTTGGTTTATTGATATATTTTATTCCCTAAAGATAATAACATCCCAGATATTCTAAATGGTTATAAATTCTAGGATTTTGAATGTAGAGAGTGGAGGGGGGATCTGGGTTGGAAGAATTAGATTACAATTTGGGTAGTAATGTGTGCATTTTGTAAATCCTAAAGGGAAATCACCTTTTGTAAATTTCTTATTATTAGATATTCTTGAGAAATAATATATCAATCAATCATTTTCTTTTGTTTCCTACATCTCTTTGTCTATTCATTTGAATGAAATACCAATTGTTGAGATTCAATAATTGTTCATCATTTATGGATTCCTGTGCAGTGAAGCTTCATTGCATTTTCCTATGATTCATGAGTTTGTTCAAGTGTTTTTATTCATTCTCAGAAATAATTTATGTTTGTTGAATATTCCAAATTATGAATATATGAAGATTGATCTCGCATATGTCACTTTATAATTTACACTTGTTCTTCTTTTTTTCTTCCTTTCATAATGCTAATCAACTTTATATGATACTTAGTGTAATTTCCTTTGATCCATAAGGTGTTGACAAAATGACTCCATTCCCAATGGACTTGATCATTGATCAAATATTACACATGTTAATTCCCATTTTATGCCTAATATCTTTCTTAAACTTGTCCTTCTAGTTTACGTGATCCATCAACCAACCAACATGTACACATTGAGGTGCCTTGCCATATGTTCTATTGTAGTCTAGAATCATCTAAGGAGATAATATATTTTGGTGCCATTTTCTGGGAGTGGAGGAACAAAGTGTCTTCCCTGGTCATACGACAATGAATAGATCTAATTCTTTATGGTGAACAAGGATCAACATTGAATATTGACTGCATATCATTCACTTGGCGACTCCAATCAAATTTTCAAGATTGCACTAGAGGATGAGCCTTGCTAAAAAAAAATGAAAAGGAAGAAGGGAAAGACCAGGTATCAAGTCATCAATTTTTTCCAAGAACTTATTTCTTTTTCATCAATTATTTCCTATATTTTCCCTTACATGTCAGAAGAATTATCCTATGCTTTGTATACTCAGATGATCATAAACCTACAATTGTATATCCCTCATTGGAAGAAGAAGATTTGGTTTCTTCTTGCATTATTAATCTTGATCTGATCTCTTCATCTAAACCTACTGAGAAAAATGGTTCCTATATTCCAATCCCTCTGGAACATGATCAATCTTGTAAGCATATTGAGTCTAAAGCTAACTTGCCATTTCCTGTAATATCTACTTCATCCTGTAATCAACTCACTGAAGTTTAGTCCACAATTAGGGAAAGTTATAAACCTATGAAGTTGCCATCCATCCTTCATGATTATCCTCCCAAGTTTTTCGAGTACCTTCCAAAGTTTAATGGAGAAGACCATGTTACAACATAAAAACACATGAAATATTTCAAAAGGTTCACAAATATCTTTGAAATCATGTATGATGATGTGTTTATGAGAACATTTTGCTAGTCTTTACAAGGAGATGCTAGAATAGGGTTTAAGAATTTGGAGGATGATTTAATAAGTTCATGGGTGGATTCTCAGGATATTTTCCTGAGGTATTGGGATGAAAGGAATATTATGATCAATACAATTATGAATTCTATGCTATGAAGAGAAAGAAGGATGAAATTGCTACTTGGTTTAATTGGAGATTTCAAATCTTCTATCTCAGTATTCCTAAATAGATTCAACCTTATGAAGTTGCTTCCAAGTCATATTACACATAATCCCATCATCCTGACTTATATTTTTATCTCTAAGAGGGGAAGTCTTTGATTTTGTAGTAGATGTTTATTGATGATGAAGAGATAGAGGACAATCTTTGGGCTTTTGGAAATCTTTCAAATTAGATTTGGGATGAAGATTTGAATACAAATGAAAAAGGGAAAGAGTATCAACAACAGTAATCAGATATGCATTTTCATTTGTTTCAATATGTTGATACATCATCTTCAGATTTTTGTTTTTCTCCAGCTCTTAAAACTAGTAAATCAGATTTTTCTATTTTCAAGAATGTATAAAATGCATATTCTCTTAATTTACATCAGCAAGATGATTTTCTATATAGTAGAAAAATTTTATAATTATGAGCAGAAGGTTGATTATTCTATAAGTTTTCTTGGAGATTTTCATGAATATGATTTTGCAAAAGGTTATTATCAATCTGCTGAAACAGAAGTTGGTATTCCAGAAGATCATGTTGTTGATATAAATGATCAGAAAACTTTATTTGTTTATAATGATATTAAAGATATTTTGGTTTCAAATTTTGGTCAAAGATTTTTATTGCAGGAAGATCATCAACAGTTTAAAGGTAGTTTCTTCAATTGTCCATTCAACCCTGAATTGTTTCAAGATCGAAATCAAATATTTACATCAGCATGCACTAAAGCTTGTGGCATTGAACTTGTATATCTTGAAAAGAAAGTTTTTTCTTCTACACCTATTTATCAAAATCGAGAATGTATTGAGCATCTTAATTTTCTTTCTCTTGAGGTTGATAAAGAAATTCAGGCAACTTTGGAAGCTTCAGAAGATGATCAAGAAAATCGTATTTCTTCATCAACATATACAAGAGTTTTGGATAATGATCTAGTATATGAGATCTATGAATCTAATTCTTTTGAGAGCGGTGAAGTTGATACTTTGGATGAAGAAGACTTTGTTGCCCCAAACTATTATGAATTGTTTGATATTCAAGACCTGTTTCACAAGAAACAACAAAATGATTTTTTTCTTAATGAAACRGAGTTCATGCAAAGGTAGTTATATCTTTTGAATCAACAAAAACGTTTTCTTGATTTTGAAGATCCAGTAGTAGTTTTGAGGGAGTCCACTTTTTCCAAGTTTCCTAAGGTTACAAATTTTGGCATATCACCAATATGTGCTTGCAAGTATGATTTTCCAAAGGAATTTATATGGAAAATGTTATGTTCTTTGTGTGATTTATTAATCAACTGCAGAAAGGAAGTTCTTTCTATTACATAATTACTTGCATGGTTACATTGGAATTTTGCTTATACATGAGTAGATCAGAAGATTTGATTAGAGTAGGAAGTGTATATAAATAAGATTGATTTTTCAAGCATTTGGTTTTCAGCTTGATCTGGCTTGCAGTAAAGTAGCGGAATAATAACTCCATAGTCCAATGGATAAAAGGAACTAGAAATTATATTTTCAATTTGCTCGACAGTTTGGTTTGCAGTATGTTTTGGTTACAATGTGAGATGAATGGTGATGATCTCAAAGCAAAACAGTTTTCAAACCAGGTTCGATGGAAAAGGCATTGTGGTATGCATGTTCTTAGGGCACACGGGGAGAGCACTATTCCCATTTGGAGCCAATGTTAGCACTAAAATTCACCCCGTCGTTTTTTTTTGAATTTTCACAAATTTTGTGCAAACTCTGCCAAGCCTCACATCTTCTCAAAACCTTTAATCCGGTGAAGTTCTTGACTTATGGTAGAAAAATCAGTATATTTTCAAAGGCAGTCGCTACTAGAATTTTCATGTTTCGGTAGCAACCTCCATATATGAAAATTCAAATGTGCTACCAAAAGTTTTGTACATGACTATTTTAGAGGCTAACTTTTGGCGTGATTTCAGACTAAATTAGGAGTAATTTCAAAAATCTAAAACATGGCCGGTTTTTTCCAGAACGGGTCCATATATTCATGAGTTTGTTCAAGTGTTTTTATTCATTCTCATAAAGCATTTTTGTTTGTTGAATACTCCAACTTATGAATATTGATCTAGATTAGGTCACTTTATAGTTCATACTTGTTCTTCTTTTCTTATTCCTTTCATAATGTTAATCAACTTTGTTTGGTACTTAGTTTAATTGCCTTTGATCCATAAGGTGTTGAAAAAATGGCATCATGCCCACTAGCCTTGATCACTGATCAAATATTACACATGTTAATTCCAATTTTATGCCAAGTTTATTTCTTAAACATGCCCTTTCAGTTTACTTGATCCACCAACCAACCAACATGTAAACGTTGAGGTGCCTTGGCATAGGTTCTATTGAAGTCTAGAATCATCTCAAGGGATAACAAGAGGAGTATGCCTAATCTAGATAATTTTCTCTAGATGTTGTTCTCCTATATTATTGGGTCCCACCATGAAAATGGGGTAATGTAGTGGATTACATAGTGCATACTAGTTTGTCCAACTGAAAAGAACCTAGATCATGCGACATGCATTCAAGTGAGAAGATAGTTGACTCTATAATGTAAGGGTGTTTACCCTAGCTTGTACCTATACAACATAGATAGTATTGTTGCATCCAGGTATGACATCCAAAGGTCCATACATAGACTTTCTTCTATTTGCCTAGAATATTTTTTTGTCCAAATCACACATACTCTTGGGTCAAATTTGTGCTCAATATGGATTAATGGTTGTATTTATGAAATGATGGTCACCTTATCATTTAGTGGGGAATAATTAACTTTAATGGCATTATTGACTTAGTGGGTGATGTACTTAATGAGTTATGTAGTGAGAGAGGTCTCATATTATCTCATATAATACCTCTTGAGTGGAGTATTAATTACTCTATCATAGGCACTATATTACGATGGTTTTTAAGGTGTTTGAGGTAGTTGTTTCATTTTTAACTCATTATTGGGCAATCATTATTCATTGTATCACTATAGTGGATGAGTGCATGAGAGTTTAGGTTTAAGAGATAATTTCCCCCCTTCACCTTCCATACTCTTTGTGTTTTCTTTATGTAGTTTTTTAGTATTTGAAATATGAATAAATATTGGGGTCATGTTATGTGTCTCTTCTTGTGTTATTTTCTTTTATTTTTGAATTTGTAATGGTTAATGGAGAAATGTGTGATGGATTTCACTTGGCACCTTTTGGATCAACATTTTTCACTAGTCTAGAATGTGGTTTGTGATTTCCTTCCATGGAAAAGTGGAAACAATGTCATGGAGGGGATATCACTACAAGAACCTATATTTTGATGGACCTTTTTCCTTAATTAGGATGGGTGTACAACAATTTTGTAGGATATGACTAGTTTCTTTGCTTCAAAACTAATAATTGTGTTATCAAGATGGTGGAGGTAATGTTTCTCTTTCAATTTTGACTAATATTGAATGTATGATTTTGGTTATTGTGGTTTCAAGTTTATTCTCGATTAAAAATCCAGTTGATGGGTTTTTATGAGCATGGTTATTTATGTAAGTTTTAAACTTGTGAATTAAAGAAATGCATACATATTCTTAAGAAAAATAGAAATTAATCAATGGTTCATACACATAGTACACAGATATTTACATTGGGAACCCTTAACTGGGAGAAAACTAACCTTCCTTGGTGTCGCACCTCTCAACTCTTCATTGTATTAATTTCATCATTCGTAATACAATATATACACAATATTTTAGGTATTTTGTAGCTACCAAAACCCTATTCCCTTAATCCAGTATTAATTTAGAAAACTGCTAAAAAAAAAAAAAGGCTAAAATAACAAAAATTGC
>JASDQU010818518.1:23687-34866 GCA_032191745.1 Picea mariana | reverse complement strand
TCAACGGAGGATCTACTTCAACCGTCTATAAAAAGGTTAGTTGATTCTTCCCATGTGTGCATGAGAAAAGGGGTTGAGATTTCGGGTAGAAGGTTAAAAGTTATGTCTTAAGGGTCATGATCTACGTACAAGTTTAAAGCCCTAGCTTGTTAGTCCGTAGGGTAGAATACCCCACAACAGCCACCGGTTAATCTGGAGCTACCCGCGCCACCACTAAGGTGAAGACTAGACTAGCAAGGGTCTTTTGAGGCGACCGGGTCACAGAAAAATGTGCCTGACCCATCTCCAAGAGAAGAACATTCGATTCTTAAGGAACCAACCATTTCAGACCTTGGAATTGAAGCTCTTGGTCCATATGAACCTCCGATCACTGATCTATCAGCGCCCATCATTGTACATATTTATCCTTACAAACACTAGATAGTGTCACAAGTAGTAATGGAAACAAATGTTGTGACTTCTTCAAGGAATTATCATATTCCCTCTACAACTATCACTACAGGGGGTGTTCCACCTCCTAACCAACCTTCGTTGGTCCGTACCACCATGGTATCGACCACCTCTACCTCAGGAAATGGTCCAATTCCTTCTATCATGATGATCACTGCTCCTTTCACCCTGAGTGTGACAAGCCCTCTATTCTCATACAGGATGCCAGGATTTGATACAAACTCTATACTTTCCTACTCCACTCTACAGACTTCAGTTATGGGGGAAGGGATCTCTAATGCTCCTCTGCAAGGACCCTTGGGGGGCACTTCAGCTTCCTATAACTCTTTCTCTTACGGAGGAGGTCATATACCTCCTTCATCCCCTTCGCTCAGCGGTGCTCACCAACATTCCGTCGGGCTGAACATAAACTTTAGCTCATTTGGAGCAGTCAGTCAAGGACTTCCTTCTTATAGTATGTTGGTAGGTTCGACACCATTCCCTTTGTTCGGCGTGTTTGGTAATTGTTGGCCCTTGACCAAGTTTTGGGAGATTCTTGGTCACGTTGACCTATTTTGGACTTCGACATCTTGTCGAAGGAGGAGCGTAAGAAGAAGCAAAGATCACAGGATCTTGGCCCCTTTTTGGGTCCTTTTTGGGTTTTTGGGATTATGTAATGGGATTGGGATGTCGGCCCATGGGTTTACCCATGCTTAGGCCTATTTTGTAATATATAAATAGATGTCTAGGCAATGTAAGGAGGGGCATCTATGTGATGTTAGGCTGCTAATCATATGTTAATGTATGCTAAGTGCAAGTAGAGTCTGTAAGTGCTTTGTGCATGACTATAAGAGACTTGTAGAGCTAAGTGCAAGTGGTTGTAATGGACGGTGGAAGGCTTTGTGTTGTAACACAAGGAATAAGGATCTAACGAGCTGCACAAATCTTATGTCCTATGCAGAGAAGGGTTTAGAGGTTCTATGCATGCAACCTATTGAGAAGCTAATAAAGAAGAAGAGTTGGTGGACGTAGCCCCAAGGTTGGAGTGAACCACGTAAATACCATGTTACTCTGCTCTGTGTGATATTCTGATGCATTTATATGCTATTTGCTAAGTGCTTTGAGATGATTATATAAATCTTCTTATGCTTAGTGCTAATGATATGTGAGAATGTTAGATTTGATCTGTATGAATATGTTTAGTACTTGATCTACTAGATCTGATCTATTTACCTATGCTAAGTGCTTAAATACATTAGATCAATGTGAATGTTGCGGAGCTCTATTTTATCAGTGAAATAGATATTGATTGCATATTGAGGAACTGGCGGTACTAAGTTATCTATTAAATATCATAATCATAGATCTGTGTCCCAGCTAAGGTTGCAGACCCCTGAGTCTCGCAACCACCCCTGCCTCTACCTCGGGTGAGACTTCATTTGCTTCGCAAGTGCTGCCGAAAGGGTCGGTAGTTATGGTTTTGTTGGTGCATTGTTGTAGAGTTGAACCCTGGGTCTGCCCCTGTGCCAACAAATGGTTTCGTTGTCAGGACCTGAAATTGTGATTGCTAGGAATTGAGAAAGAAGAAGATTTGTGAAAAGATTCGTCCTGAAGTTGTGAAAGATATGTGCATAGATATGTTTCCCTAGTGCACAATATTTTACTTAACCTGTGAAGATTTGTGCCAAGAGGAAGGTCAGATCTAAAGAAAAGAGGTCAGATTTGAAGAAAAGAGGTAAGATATGTAAGCTATGTGCTCTAATAAAGGTAAAAATAGTAGGAAAATTCTAGATCTGAAAGCTTTGTACTCTGTAGAAGTAAGATAAGTGGAAATTTTTGTTTCTAAAGTATGGATCTAGGTATGTTTGATAGGTTCTATCCTAGCTTGAATACTAGGGCACTAATAGATGAAAGAAGGCTTGATATGAGTAGATCTGGTAAGAATAGTGAAAGATATGTTATACCTATGCATAGAAAGAATGTTTGGACTAACAAGTGGATGCAGGATCCTAGAAATAATTTGTTGCAGGTTAGCTCTTATGATCCTAGCGCACAATACAAGAGAAGCTGGGGATAATTTAAAAGAAAGAGAGGATTAACCCTTTGTTATAGCTACATAAGACCAGGACATCTTGCTAAGGAATGCCCCAAAAGAAGACCTAGTTGTCTTTGTTGCAAATCTATGGACCATGAAGTGTTGGATTTCCCTAGAATGATTGATGAACTTGAAGGAATGAATCTAAACCAGGAAAACCCCAAGACAGATCCAAAAATAGTGGAATCCCATAAATAATTAGAGAAAGTATTGTTACAAATGAAAGAAACCCTGAATGACCACCGACATGTTAGATTATCAGAGATCTTCAAAGAAAAAGAATGCATCGAAGCAAGAATAGGAGACTTCAACATTGACTGTGTTCTGGATGAAGAGACACCGGTGAATATCATGATAGAGAGAAATTGGTAAGCTATAGGGAGGCCTACTATGATTCCTTCATTAGGAGAAGTAGGATTATTTAGAGGAAAATTGGTAAACCTATGTGGAAATCTCACTAAGATATCTATGAATGCCAATCGAACTTCGACAGAAGAAGATTTTGATATTATTAAATTTATTGAAGACAACGCCCCGTTTACGATGTTACTAGGAAAAACTTGTATTGATAGAGATCAAGCCAGATGAAAGGAAGAAGAAGAAGTTTTGGAGAAGAAGAAACAAGAGTTAAAATATTTCATGACTAGAAGGATCGCACACTTTATTGAAGAACAGGAGAACAGATCGAAGCTATTTAACACTAGAGACCTAGAAGTCGAAGCTGAAAGAACATTAGAGGACTCATAGAAGACTGAAGTACCTACCCCATATAAAGAAGAAGTAATACCCCTGAATCCTAGGAAAGAATCTCAACAACGCACTGTGACTATGTCAAACAAAGATAAGAATCAGAATGGAAAAAGACATACCGAGATGAAGCTCACTGGAAAGAAGGCTAGGAAGTTAAGTAAGAAGAGGGCCAATATTGAAAAGTTATAGAAAGTTCTAGAGGGAACTTCGTAGAAGATAAATTTGCAAAACTAGAACTTCATCGGGATATCAGAACAATGACACATGGCACTTCACCATGGCGAAGCAATATAGTTGTTGGGGACAGTATAACCGTTCGACTGCTACCCAGAATAGGTAGAAAGACATTTAAGGCTTGACACTAGACTGTTGGACTGTGCCATAACGGATCGAACAAAGTTAATGAGGCTTCATACTCGTCGCAAGAGACCCGTTACCGACTTCCCTATTTATCCCGTCGCGCCACTCACCAAGAAAAGTTTTGCTAACCAAGAGTTTGAGCCCACAGACTATGTGAATTGTATACAGTGATCATTGCACTCTTGTTGTTTATTCTACTAGAGTGTCTAAGTTAATTTTACCCCGATCTAATTAATCAAAATTGCATATGTCCGAGGAACTCAACGCAGTCGAAGAATCAGTGACAGAAGTACTCCTTAGCCTGATGACTGAAAGAGTCATTTCAGAGAGAGGATTATCCATAGGTGTACAAGCATCATCCATGAGAGGATTGTGAACCTTTCCATCAACTACTCGAGATGGACCATCCCTTCCATCAGATGAGAAGAGAAACAAGCATAGGGATGATCTCGTGAATGCTAAGTTGATTCTGAGCATATTACCTGCCTATCTACCACCTCTGAGCGGGGCAAGAAATTGAGACAGTGTGCCCAGAGACTTTAAGTACACCTTGATCACGGTGTACCTCCCAAAAGGGATATGCGCAGTTCGGGCAGACCAAGAAAATATTGTAGCGTTGAAGTTTAGCTAATTCAACCTTGGGGATAGAAAGGTCTACAACATGCTCACCCCACATAATTACCTGACTAGAACAAAGGGAAAGAATTTGAAGATCGTCCCTCAGTCATGGACTATGAACCTCGCACAATCTACACTACTCAACGTCATGAAGATTCCTCACTTCGGAAGACACCAAGAGGTGAATGCATGTGTCAAGTTGTTGTTGTCCTGTTATCATGGAGGATACTTGTGGTTAAACCGTCATATCACAGTGGATCCAATGTTGATCAATTAGATCACAAGGCTAAGTATGCAAGGCCTTGACCCATAGGATTTCTATCTCGAAAAAACCATGGATCGCGCTCTAGCTCAAAGGATCAAGGAAACCTATGGAAATGTCGAGAAGGGAACACGAGGCTACAAGGTAGCTTATATACAGAGTGGTGCAGTGCACCTCACCTATCAATTGATTGTAGGAAAGTTAGTATGAAAGAACTGACCCACCCAAGTCACTAGTTTTGTAGTCAACCTCGTAGGGAAGTGCGCAGAGGGCCTACAAATGAATTGGGCATAGTACCTGGTGAACCAAATATAAATTGAATGCAGAGAATCCCAGGATCAATGGTATGAATTTCATTTCAACTGGCTATTGATCCTGATCACTTTCATTTCCTGGAAGATGTCAGAAGGTGCGACCTTCCTGGACATCAAGCCCTTTGAACCTTTGGCCGCGAAGTTCGGTACACGGTGGTATTCCAGTAACATGAATAAGCAATGGCAGTCAAATGTTGTGGTCCACACATACTACAACCATTTGAAGGTAGCCATATAGTTCACACCTCACATAACTCTGAATACTTTACATAGGTTCCTACCTTTGATAAAGTTCAGCGCTAATAGGAATTTCATTTATATCACAGCACGCGTCAATGGACATAAGAAACAACTGCAGTCCTACTACAACTTGACAGAGGAGGACTTACAGAGGAGGACTTGGAGGAGATCACCAAGGAATGATCGACAGACCTCCTTATTCCAACAGACCCTATGGAGATATCTGACATAGATAGCCCAGAAACTGCGCCAGATACACCCGGACCTAGCAAGATAAAGACGACTAAAGAGGTCCAGGATTTAGATAGTACATTCGTGAATAATGATTCCATCTCACCAGAGCAAGGGGGTGATGGTGAAGAGATAGATGGCACAGAAGCCGAGAAAAATAAAGGTGAGGTAACACCACCTAGAGACGAGGAGGACCCCTTGAAGAAAATGAAGGTTTCCCCTCTGAAGCCTTCTTCTCGAAAGAATTTGAAAGCAACAATGACCAATTTGTAGACTATCCTCACCACAGATGACTTTGATTTCATTGTAGCAGCCCTGAATGATGCTTCATTGGAGATAGCAGAAAAACAAGAGGCTAAGCAGGAGGAGATGTATAATCAAATTAAGGTTGAACTTCAAGGGGTGCAGAAAACACTATAGTCCAGCCACGTAGTTTCCACTATGCCTCTACCACTAGGAACACCAGAACTAGGAGATGATCCATCTCAACTCCACCGAATAGATGATATAGTCAAATCTCACCTTCAACGAGCGCAAGAGGAAACAGCACAAGCCAACCAAGATTTAGCACAAGTACAGGGAGTCCTTCTAGAGAAACGCAATACTGTATAATGGGAAAATATTTCTCTCCAAGTGAAGTGGGATGAAGAAAAAGAACAGTTGTAGAAAAGCAAGGAACAGTTGCTCGCAGAGAAACTCAAAGTAAAGGAAATGGCCAACAAATAAATTCTCTCTATGACATTCGTAGAAGTAAAGACCAAAGAGCGAGTTCCATAGTAGGTGGCGTAACTTGAAGAAGTGATCCAGCAGCTACAACAATGCATCACAAATTTGGAACTACGCATTGTGACTGAAACCCCACAAGATGTAACGGACCTAAGAGAAGCAACTACCTGCAGTGCAGTTGACAGACTAAAAGCTCTTGCCTTGGAATGAAAATAACTGAGTAACCGCAACGCCCAAACATATGAGAACCTCACTGAGAATCCAGAATTGCAGGCACTAGAGTCATAGCTCCAGGAAGCGAAGCAACACGTAGACACACTAAAAAATCAGTTGAAGGCCCTGTCGGTCGTAAAAAGAATGAAGCGGTCTCAAGAGAAGCACACCACCCAACAAAAAATCCATACAATTCAAAGAAAAGTTATGGAAGTCACTCAAAGACTCCAACCAGTACAAGATAAGGCGTGCCAATTGTTCACAAAGGTTGAGAGCCGAGGAGAAGAGATAGAATAGGTTGTCACCACATCAAAACAACGCCTAGAAGGGCCAGTAAATGACACAATAATCTAGTAGTTCATTGAGCAAGAGGTCGTAGCACAACAGCAAGTCGAAGCAGCTCGAGCCAAGCTCGAGGTGTTCAAGGTAGAACTAGTCAGACCAGAGTGACTCGAGATGAGTCATAGGTGAGTGTTGGGGGCCTGGTTGCCTTTGACCAAGTTTTGGGAGACTCTTGGTCATGTTGACCTATTTTGGACCTCGACAGCCTGTTAAGGAGGAGTGCAAGATGAAGCAGAGATCATGGGATCTCGTCCCCTTTTTGGGTCTTTTTTGGGTTTTTGGTATTATGTAACAGGATTAGGATGTCGACCCATGGGTTTACCCATGCTTAGGCCTATTTGGTAATATATAAATAAATGTCTAGGCAATGTAAGGAGGGGAATCTATGTGATGTTAGGTCGCTAGTCAGATGTGAATGTATGCTAAGTTCAAGTAGAGTCTATAAGTGCTTTGTGCATGACTGTAAGAGACTTGCAAAGCTAAGTGCAAGTGGTTGTAACGGATGGTGGAAGTCTTTGTGTTGTAACACAAGGAAGAATAATCTAGCGAGCTGCGCAGATCTTTTGTCCTATGCAGAGAAGGGTTCGGAGGCTCTGTGCATGTAACCTATTGAGAAGATAATAAACAAGAAGAGTTGGTGGATGTATCCCTAGGGTGGGGGTGAACCACATAAATACTGTGTTACTCTGCTTTGTGTGATATTATGATGCATTTATATGTTATTTTCTAAGTGCTTTGAGATGATTACATAAATCTTCTTATGCTTAGTGCTAATGATATGTGAGAATGTTAGATCTTATCTGTATGAATATGTTTAGTGCTTGATCTACTAGATCTGATCTATTTACCTATGTTAAGTGCTTAAATACATTAGATCAATGTGAATGTTGTGAAGCTCTGATTTATCAGCGAAGTAGATATTGATTTCATATTGAGGAACTGACGGTACTAAGTGCTCTATTGAGTATCATAATCGCATATCTGTGTCCCAGATAAGGATGCAAACGCCTGAGTCTCGCAACCACCCCTGCCTCTACCTCACGTGAGACTTCATCTACTTCGCAGGTGTTGCCAAAAGGGCCGGTAGTTAGGGTTTTTTTGGTGCATTGTTGTAGCGTTGAAACCTGGGTCTGCCCCTGTGCCAACAGTAACAACGCTTTCTCATCAAATATCATCTCGGTCAGAGGCAACATCGGTTATGGACAACAAAATCCTATGCAGGGTACTATTCCTGCATAGGGGGAAAACTCAGGAATTCCTTCCCCACAAGGACCTTGGAATCCATGGTAGGGATCAGTTCCCTTGTCAGGGATGCCAACCGGGGGAAACCCCTTCCATAGTCAATGGAACCATGGGCAAGGCTCAGGACATATGCTCGTCGGATTGGTAAGGGGCAACACTTCCCAAAACCCTTGGAATGTAACGCAAGCCCAACCTTCTATGTCCTATTACAGGAGTCAGCCGATGGTGTCTCAACAAACGCATAATCCATATGATGGTCATGGCCATGGTTTTTACTAGAAATTTGGCCAACAACCTAACTTTTCCTGGAAACTTGGTGCTATTCAAACTCTAGGCCCCTTTTTCCATGGTTATAATCAACAACCCAAACTACCATTTCTGGCAACTTTGCATTTGCCAGACTTGACAAGGTTATTGAATGACCCTATCTGTCATGATCCACATTGGCCTTCTATGCCGATCAAGTTGCCTTCAGACATTCCAAAGTTTGAAGCTAAGCCTAATGAAGATCCAGGTGATCATGTGACTACCTTTCATCTTTGGTGCTCATCTAATTCGTTGAAAGATGACTCCATCCAATTGTGTTTATTTCAATGCACTCTCATAGGGAGTGCTGCGAAATGGTACATTGAGATCAACCGCTCATGATACTCTTCCTTCGAAAAATTGGCAATGGCTTTATTAAACCATTTCCAATTACCTGTGAGATACAACGCCAGCACAAAATTGCTGGCCAACTTTGAGCAGAAAAAGGTAGACCATATCTCCGATCACATCTAAGAATGGAGATGCTGGAAGAGTTTGATAAAAGTGCCAGTCCCACCATCATTCCTACTTGAGTGGTTCCTTAAGTCTTTGGTCCCTTAGTTATCCAAATACGTCACAACGTCGGGAGTGTTTACCGAAGAATATGCAATAATGAGAGCTCAACAACTAGAGTTGATTTACTCTCAGTTTGGTCTACTTTACAAAATTTTTCCAGATGCACTGCGGTCAATACTTGACAAGACTAGACAGAGAGCTAGACCACATGTCGATGGTATTGTTGGTCTAGCACAAACGAATCCCGCTAATTAGCTATCAAAACAATTGTAGCAATTGTCGATACAGCAGAAAGCGGCCAGCTAGACCACTGGTCTAGCTGCCCCCCCTACCCAAACGTCGGATGTACACAGTGTGCAATCGACAAACCTGAAGGCCACCCAACAGCCTAATGGAAAGAAGAAACAGTGAAAGAAGGGTAAGGGGGATAAGAAACCTACCAATAATGTTGGTGGGGGCAACACAAAAAAGAGGAAGTCGAAGTATCCATGTATCCTGTGCACATAAGACCATCGGACTCACCAGTGCCCTCGGCTTGCGGAGGCCCAAAAGTTATTGGCGCAGCAACAGCCTATTGTGTTAACGAACATTTCAACATGGGAAAATTTTAACTCAAGCCTCTCTAAGCATGGATGGGGGAAATCAAGGACCCCCTCTATCTTCAAGTAATCCTTCATCTGCAAATGTGTATATGATGAAAGGTGATGCCATTATATCGACTAGAGCACATGATTACGGAATGCCAAACACCCCTGAGAAGAGTAAAGAAGCCGAAAACCCACCTCTTCCTCTCCAAATCAAGAATGCGTTGGGAGAAACAATGGCATGCATCCCAAAAGGTGCGTTCAAGAAATCTTCTCACAATCCAAATGCAAGGATTGCCCAGAACTACTCTGTGGTGGAGGATTTGTCTCAAACCCCTTATGTGATGTCTGCCTTGGAGGTCCTCCAGAGCTACCCTTCCCAGAGAAAGACTTTTTTATCCACCTTAGGATTTGCTGAGACTTGTAATTTGGGTACAATCATGTTTGATACGAATGACTTAAAACCTCGTCTCCCTTACCATGTGGCATTTCAAATAGTAGTGGCTTACACCATGAAAAATTTTACCCAAAACATTTTTCGCATGGTGGTTGGTGAGGGTGCCTCGACATGCGTGATGTCGTTGGCATGTTGGAAGGCCATAGGCCAACTCATTTTGTCTCTGTATAATCAGGTATAATCCGTATAATCCGTGTTGGAGACATGCATCCAAAATACTCAAGTATAATCCTTTAGCACATGAAAGTTATGCAAAAAAATATCTTAGGGATGATGATTTTAAACAAGTTTATGATGCATTAACTCATGACAATAAACAATCAGATTATTATATGCATGACAGTTTGTTATATCATCTTGGAAAATTATGTATACCAAGAGATTAAAGAGTGAACATAATTAGATAATCTCATACATCTCTCATTTCTGGTCATTTTGGGGTTGGTAAGAAAGTTGCACAGTTACAAAGGTATTATTATTGGCCTCGAATGAATGAAAAATTTCTAAGTATATCAAAGGGTGGGTTATGTGTACCAAAAGTAAGCTTAGAAACAAAAATCTAGGATTATATACACCACTTCTAATACCTTCTCATCCATGGGAAAGTATCTCCATGGAATTTGTAGGGGGTTTTTTGATGTTCAGGACAAGTCATGATTTGTTGTAGTGGATAGATTCAACAAGATGTGTATTCTAATGCCATGCAAGAAACAACTCACAGTTGAACATGAAACACACATGTTCTTTGTTAATGTATGGGTTCATTTTGGACTTCCTACATTTATAATATCATATCGATTCTCTCGCTTTTTGGGAAAGTTTTGGTCTCATTTATGGGAGTTTATGGACGCTAAGTTAATGAAGAGCACAACTTTCCATCGACAGAAATATGGACAAATAGAGGTGGTAAATAGAACAACGGTACATCTACTTCTAGGATACTTTAGTAAGAATCCTAAGTTATGGGATAAACAATTACCTTATATACAACATGCCTATAATCATGCCATGAATTAATCTACTCAGAAAACTCCTTTTGAAGTATGTTTGGGGTACTTTCCTAAATCACCTATGGAATTTTCTTTTGGAGAAGCAATTAAAGAAGATGGACATGATGATACATATAAACCTAAAAGGTTCATTCAAAATATTCAATAGATACATCAAGCAGTATAGGAACAATTGGAGAAGATCCAAGCCAAGTATAAAGAAAGGAATTATAAACATCAGGTTGATCATCAATTTGAAGTCAATGCTCAAGTATGGTTACATATCAACAAGGATAGAATGAAACGTGAAGGTAAAAATCTAAGGCCAATACAATATAGTCCATTTAAGATCTTGGATAAGATTGGTACTAATTCCTTCTGTTTAGATATAGTAGCCTACATGCAAATGTATTCAATGGTAAATGTTGAGAATTTGAAGCTTTATGAGCCTCCTATGATTATGGATGAAGATGAAAGTATTCAAGTTCCAGTAGTTGATGATTTT